>JACCIX010000273.1:0-116614 GCA_025506515.1 Flaveria trinervia | reverse complement strand
CTCCATGCGCACGAATCAACCCTCAATCGTGCGAATTAGCTACTTTTGTGCGATTCAACCTTCATTCGTGCGATTGGACTCCTGTCATGCGAAACACGCACAATCGCATACATTCAGTCGGTCACCTGACTCAATCGCACACACACTCATCCGTATTGACTCAATCGCACACACATTCATTCGATCGCACAACTCAGTCGCATGACATCCCTAGTCGCACGATTCAGTCACCGAAAGACACAATCGCATGACTCAGTCGCACGACTCAACCAGTCGCACGGCTCAGTCGCATGACAACCCAGTCGCCTGAACTGCAGGTTCGCGACTGCAGAAGTGCAGAGCAGCGTTCGGCTGCTCCGAGCACGGGTTTTACACAACAAGGACTTCCAGAAACACTCTACAAATATACACAAACATGAAACACAAGCAGAAAGACCTCACACGCACCCACACGACCTTATGTGTTCGAGTTGAACCCGAACACCCGAAACCCTAGTTTGGACAGCCGTGAAAAGCAAGGAAAGGGACAACCAAGGTCGTCTACCTACTAGAATAGAGTAGACTAGGCCGTAGATGGAGTCTAGATGACAAGAACAAGACCAGCGGGTTGGATTTGGTGCTAGAATGAAGAAGATGTGAAGAAGAAGGTGAAGAGGATGAAGAAGATGAAGATGAAATGAGATTAAGGGCTAGAGTGTGGGCTTATATACCCAGCCCAAGTTTGCAAAATGGCAAGTTTAGTCCCTACACTTAACCCTCGAGTTCCCCAAAATTTGTTTCGGTTGATTACGATCATAAAATGTTTGTTATATTAAGGTTAAAAGCGTGTTTAATGGTATTTGATAGTCTAAAATGGTTTTATTAATGACAATGGTTGAAATTAAAAATGATATATTGGTGGTAATGGTGATAAAATTATAAAAGGTTTATGCTTAGCAGACGTTCTCGGAGGAAGTACAGGCACAAGGGAAAATAAAGCAGACATGATTCCTTAAAGCAGGAGTTCATGAAGAAAAGGAAGAATAATTAAAATAATTCTATGCTTAATTATGTCGTTCGATGGACCTTAAGGTGACGAATGTCACAATTATGTTGTGGTGTTCTAGGTGGAGTAAGTTGTGAGATGATCCCACAACTTCATAAATGATCCTGAAAAGCCTCACTGAGGTATTCACCTCCTCTATGAGAACGGATGACTTTGATACTTTTATTGAGTTGATTTTCTACTTCATTCTTGAAGATTTTGAACATTTCAAAAGCTTCATGTTTATATGCCATCAAGTACACATAACCATAGCGACTATAATCGTCGGTAAAGGTAATGAAGTATCATTCACAATTTCTTGTCATTGTCTTAAAAGGTCCACATACATCCGAATGTATGATTCCCAATAAGTCTTTCGCCCACTCGTTAGTACCACTAAAGGGTGACTTGGTCATCTTCCCTTATAAACAAGATTCACACTTACAAAATGAAACATTTTCATTTGTTTCCAAAAGACCATTCTTTTGAAGTGTATGAATTATATTTTTGTTTATGTGACCAAGACGACAATGCCAAAGATATGAATCACTTAAATCCATTTTAAGTTTCTTGGTGCTTGATTGGTATAATGAATTATTATAGGATTAATCATCTTGAACCAGTTCATAGATACCATTAAAAGGCATAAGCCATAAAATAAAACACATCATCCATACAAACATAAATACCATTGTTAACAAACTTTAATTCATAACCACATTGTTTTAAAAGGGAAACAGAAATTATGTTCGTAGTCAAACAAGGAGCATACAAAATGTTCTTGAGAACAACTTCCAAACCATTTGAAAGTTTCAAAATATAGTCTCCTTGGGCTTCGACATCAATTTTGCTCCGTTGCCCATGTAGAGACTTGTGTCTCCCTTCTTGAAGTGCTTATTTCTTTTGAACCCTTGCAACAAATTGAAAATATGAGTTCCACATCCGGTATCCAATACCCATGTGTTGGAAGAAAAAACATTTAAACCAATGTGAATCATGAAAGTTGTACCTGAGGTTTGCCCAGCATCCCTCTTGTTTCTCAACTCTTTGAGATAGGTGGGACAATTCCTTTTCCAATGCCCTATCTCACCACACTCAAAACATGGATCGGTCTCCGTTACCTTATGCTTGCTAAGCTTAGGCTTTGGAGGTTTCGCTTTAGCCTTCCCTTTCCCTTTACCTTTGATGTGCCCCTTTCCTTTGGAAACATTTGCCTTGGGTTCGGGGAATGGCCTTTTCTTATTGCCTCCGTCATTGATGAAGAGAATAGGCAGAACCTTTCTACCCATCCCTACATTGGCTGTTTTGAGCATTGCGTGAAGCTCACCAATCCTCTTGTCCCACCCGTTCATATTATAATTCATTATGAACATCTCAAACCTTTTGGTTAGGCCATTAAGGATCAAATCCGTGGCCAGCTCCTTTGAGACGGGACAATGAAGCCTCTCGAGGCGATTAACGTGACTTTTCATCTTAAGAACATAAGATGATACCAATTGGGTTTCTTCCATGCGACATGCATGAAGCGCTCGAACCGTTTCGAAGCGCTCTACCCTAGCTTGTTGAAAGAAAATTCCTTCAACTGGGTAATCATGTCATATGCCCCATGATGTTCAAAGTCCTTTTGGAGTTCAGGAATCATGGTTCCCAACATGAGGCAAGAAACCTACATGGAATCGTCAATGAATTTAAGCCAATCATTATAGGCCTCAACATCCTCGTGGTCGGGTTGGTCAGGAATGGGATCATCAAGGACATAGGCCTTTTTCTCTTGCTTAAGAACAATTGTCAAGTTTTGAAGCCAATCCATAAAGTTATTATGGTTAAGACGATCCCTTTCTAAGATGGTTCTCAGTGACAGGGCAGGGGCGGTCGGGGTGGTAACATTGTTGTTTGCAGCCATTTCTACAAAATTACAAAGTTCATATTAGTATTTTTGAAAAATTACATTTTAATTATTAATACCCTTTTATGTCATATAGACAATTAATAATTAAAATCTAGAATCCAACATTACATTTAAATTATGGTTACCATTATTAAATTAACAAGGTAGTCAACATTTGACAATTGCAACTATTGCAACTTCTAGCTTTATGGGATCGGTTAAACATCTTATGTTTAGTCGGCATGTAAAATCCCATCAACAACATTGTACGCCATGCTTTGGTGACCCTATGCACATGGTTTCCAATTCAAGTCATCCAACTTACACACACGTGTGAGTTTACACATACAAGTGGTTAGGTGACCTTTATCCCACAAATATGTTAAGCCCACCTCAAACACACAAGTTCCCTAAAAGTGGTTAGGTGACCTTTATCCCACAAGTAGTTCTCAATTATTCGAGTTTCATGTAAAAGGATAGTGTTTAACTTGTTTCCAAAGGGATTTTAGTTTTCATTAATTCTAGTTATGAAAACTCTTACCTTGTATTTGCGTGCTTTCAAATACATGGTACCCTACGGTTCTTTTTAATAAAACCTCTTTTATTTGAAATCATTAATCGTTTTAATAACTTTTATTAAATATTAATGATTATGAACCATGAAAATTCAGCTTGTTATGATCATTTATTAAGATTGTTAAGCATATCCACATATCAAACAGTCAATATAAAAGGAATAATCAAACAAGCATACAAGAAACAACCACATGTGCATAACCATAGCCACTATGTTGACAACACTTGTTTGCCATCACAAGTGTTGTCATCTGGTCTTTCGTAAGGGTTGAACACAAGACAAAAGATGAGATCTCCAAAGACCCCCACTTGAAGTTGCATCCAAATGCTTCAAGTCCTTTTTGTGTCTTCCTTTTGTGCTTTCATCTTGAGCATCTTCATTTACAAAATTTATATCCTAATACAAATTTCTAATAAAGAAAACTCACTTAATCTATCTATTACATCACAAATGAATGAATAAATAAATTACACCCATTACAAGCACAAAGGAATAAATATTACAACCCATAAAGAATGAAAACAACCATAATAAATCATCCATCCAAAACCAAACCATCACAAGGTCAAGGCTAGGTTATGCACAAATATGAAACAACATCCAAGAACCAAAATGAATCCCATTTGACCCTAAATTTTCAGCCAACATAAACTAAGAATATTGGGTGTTTTGTCCCAACAAAATACAATCAACCATTTTGATATCTATTCTTTTAAGGTTTAATCATAAGCATGTAAGATATAACCTTGAAAGGTTGGGGATTCATCATAACATCACAAAACAGCCCCTATTACGTTGTTAAAATACCATAAAACCAATTTTACAAGGATAATGCAGCTAGTCATCCACATATCCGGCTCTAGACGCCAATGTTGGGTTTGTTGGACCAATAACAAAGTTGTTTAACCATTTGAACAAGAAAAACGCAGCGGAAACTTACCTTAATATAATGATATATAAGCTGAAAATTAAGGCTCATTTTATGTCAACAACAGACCCAAGATTGTAAGGATCATATATATGTGAAATAACTAGCAAACAAGTAAACAATAACAACCAAAAACAACCATGGAACTACCTTCCAAAGCTGCCCAAAATCGTTAGATGAATCACCTTCCCAAAGGCTGCCCAAATCGTTGGATGTGAAGAAGAGGATGAAGTCTTGAAGGACCAAAACACCAAGGAAGATGTCCTCAAGCTTGTATACCCACAAGCCTCAAGGAAGACACTTTGTTGCTAGGATTTTGACACCAATAACGCACCAAGAGAGCTGCTGAAAACCGATTTTCAGCTAGAATGTTCTTCAATAATGGAGAAGAACAGAGGTTCTTGAGGTGTTTGCATATAAGAGAGAGAAGAAAGATTGAGTGTGTGTGTTTTCAAGATGTGAAGTCTTTCAAAACAAAAAAGGCCAATGCCCTTCTAAGGGGCGGCCGAACCCAAAACATTTGGGGTTTCCCCCCAAAAGTATTTAACAAACTTGTTTAACTAAAAACAATTATAAGTTATCTAATTAACCTTTTAATTATATAACTTATACGCACACTATTATTTTTATTTGATGTTATTTAACTAACTTAAATAACATTACAAATAATATCCATAAACAAATATCCTTATATGTTGTTTCATCTTATATGCAATTTTTTTAAAAAACCTTTTTTCTAAATTGGTGTATTTATTTAATTGCAAGATCATATCATCAATTAAATATTTATATTAGTGTTTGCTAAGCTTGTTATTGGGTATGACCCGACTTGGATCAATACATACTAACCACATCAATATTCTTGTGTCTTGGGCATAAAGAATCCAACATATATATATATGATACACAGCATACACATATACATACATACCTACATACATACATACATACATACATACATACATACATACAACACATACATACATACATACATACATACATACATATTTACATACATACATACATACATACATACATTCATACATAAATACATACATAATAAATACATACATACATCATACACACACAACATACATACATACATACATACACACATACCATATATACACAATACATACATACAACTTACATACACACATACATACATACATACATACATACATACATACATACATACATACATACATACATACATACATACATACAACATACATACATTCATACATACATACATACATACATACATATATACATACATACAAACATACATACATACATACATAACATACATACATGTACGTACGTAGTATGTACAAACATACATGCATACGTACATAGATATATAGATACATACATACAAACATACATATACATACATACATACATACATACATACATACATACGTACGTACGTACAAACATACATACGTACATATATTATATATAAATATATATATATATATATATAATTAATATATATATATATTATAAATATATATATATATATATACATATATCTTATACATATATGTATATATTGCTAGCCTGTAAGCTGGTTTGATACACGGGTAGTAAAAATAAGAAACAAGATTTAAGAATTTATTTTTTAAACACAAATTGATTTGAAGCTATAACGAGAAAATGAGGAAAATAGTTTTTAAACTAACATAAAGAAAACACTTTAAAATGAGTCTTACATGAAATAGAAGCTGCAAAAATCAACAAATTGGCAACGCTATCTCTATATATGACATTCTTCATTGTGCTTATAAGGGTCCAATATGTCTAGAAGTAATACTTTAAATTTGTTGTTAACCCGGGCCAAAGAACCAAATAATTAACCATGAGTGAAGACTAGACTTTTCAAATATAAACCAACTCCGAAAAAAATATTATCATGGCTTTTGTTAATTATCATAGCAAAACACAATGTCAATGGGAATTGTGCTCATTTAAACTTGAATGGAAATTTTTTGGTCTATAGGAGTTAAACTAAGTCTTGGGATAAATGTATGGGTGCCAATGTGGTTGTTGGAGATAATTTATGCTCCTATAACATGATTTCTTAGAGAGATAGTCTGTAATTTTGTTCCTTTACATAAACTAGTTTTGGTCAATGTTTCTTAACAATATTAATGGAACAATAACCTTAAAAACTAATTTGTGATTTGGTAGACCAAATAAGTTAACGCCATTCAACATATTAGGGGAGTATAGGTTCTTGTTAAAACTGTCATGAACATAATCTGACTAGTAAAGACTGTCACTACTAAGGTACTCCTTTCGTCTCCTGTGATTATTGCAAGCAAAGAATCATTAATATCCTGGAGGTGTTCATTCATAGGTGATAGTTATGTTCTCTCTTAAAAAAATATTTTATTTTGAAGTTTGAATTACTTTTGGGTATACAATATAAACTATGGCAATAGTCAATCATTTGATTAAGTTATTAGAAGATCCTCTGGCATATTGATAACCAAATCAAAGTCATTACAACCACTAATCTTTCATTCACCAATTCCAAAAGCCAATTGAAAACTTGTTTTTAAATTTGCTTGCATCCTTTCCTATAGTTAACCTCATGTTCTTTGTTAACCAGAAGACCTGCATTTTGACAAAATGTATAATCAACTTATAGATGCATTAACGATATCGTGTCATGTTCTATTTGTATAACTAATAGAATAGGTCTAAAGTTGCCTCAAAAGACAACAACATTCCCTCTAAATAGCACGTCGGATTGTTTTGTAGAAAAAAGGTTAGGTATGTCATCCATAATCTTGTGTAAGCCTTTAATGGGTATTCATGTATCATCGATGCTTCATCCTATATTATCAAGTTGGACTGCTGTAATAGTTGTGACAAATCACTATCTTGCTTGATATAATGAAAAGAATCCTTACTCAAATTTAACAATATTATAAATCTTGAATGGGTCGTGTGTCCTCAAGAACAATAAAGTGATTCCACTTAAAGTCATATCTAAATTTTTTTACCCGTACAAGTTATTGTTGTAGATAAGGTCTTCCAAAGAAAAGTTTTCTAGGTCACCACAGCCATATATGAAAGCAAAAGGGTATGGTACACATCTTTAAAGTATTTGTGTCATATAATACTCATCCTTTATAATACTCCTCAACTCAATGTTCCCTTTTTTATCAATGTTGGGACATATGAGTAATGTTATCGGTCGTCCTATGAAATGTTTCTTGAAAACAAGGTAGAAAATGGAAAAATATATTGATCAATTAGATGAAGTAGTAAAAAATTACCTTTATTAATAATATTATTATATTCAAACAATCGAAAGAGTAGCATAAGGAGTTTACCATTTCTTGTGAAGGCTAATCGTTTTAAATGACATTTGTTTCAGAAATTTCAAGTGCCTAGTGTTAATTTGAGAATGAAGATTAATTGAAAAAGAATTAGTTATGAAAAAACTTGAAAAAACATGAAGGTTATATAAGCATATATAATTATTCATTAGAAAAATTTAAAACTATATGCCACATGTAAAAGAAATTTCTTATTTAACTCTTCAACGATAGAAGTGTCTTTGGTGAGCTTTGAATGTCATATGCTTGATAATTGTTTCAATATTATATTTCTTAATGTTAATCTGAAAGCATATTTGTCCACCAAATCACGAAATTCGTCCAACACCCTGAAATAAAAGAACACAAATCATAATCATATGTATACATCTATATGACTGGGGTTGAGTAAGAGTGATATTCTTACTGTGAATCGAATATGGTAACCAAGTCAATGATTGAGTGGCGGAAACAAACAATCAAAGAACATTCAATGCAAGAAAAGTACTCATCAATGCTTTCGTATTAATATATGAAAGTTGATAAATTACAGAGAATAATTACAACAAAAACTCTCTATCTATTAGCCGTCACCTCATGTACGAGGTATCTATTCTATTTATAGGCAGACAAGATGCCTTTTACAAAATGACTAAACTACCCCTGACCTATTACATCAAAACTAGTCTAAGTCTTCATCCGCATCTTTGCTTGTTCATCCGCATTGACAAATGCGGATGAGTTAACTTGATGAGCATTTCTTCACTTGATCAACCACATTAGTATGTGGTCATCCACATTGGTTAATGCGGATGAACAAATACTTGTGCGCATTTGTTCGGTCATCCGCATTTGTCAATGCGGATGAGCAAAGTCTTGTGTGCATTTACTTTGTCTTCCACATTAGTAATGCGGAAGAGTAAGTACTTGTCCGCATCTATTCTTGGTCTTCCGCATTTGTCAATGCGGAAGAACAAATACTTGTGTGTATTTGTTCTATGCCTTCCGCATTGACAAATGCGGGAGACAATACTTTATTCTTCTTAGCAGATTCTCCATCCACATTTCTTCTTGGACTTAAGCGATTTCAGCAAAACAATCATCAAATCACCAATTGAGTTGGCATGTATGATCCTTTCAAGGGTCTAACAATACTCCCCCTAAGGATTATACAGCCAAGTTTTCCTCATGTTGGGAGGTGATTGATTTGTGAAGATTCTGCTGGGTCTTCTAGGGGTAAGATGAATGCAGCTTGGGTAGGATCCAGTATAGCTTTGATCATATTCACGAAGTCTGTAGCTTCTGACATCCTTTCTATGCTTAGCACATGAATCTTCATCTTGCTCATATTGTAGATGGCTTCCTTGGCAGCTTCTTTACTGAAATTGGCTCCTATATAGAAATTGTAGAAAGTCCATCTCTATGTATCAGTAAGCTCCCCCCCTACATCAACCTCAAGTTTTACAATATTGCCAAGCTGCAATGGTGTCTTCTTCTTTCTTTCTCTTTTTTGATTCTTATCTGATCATATGCCAACTTTAGTAGCTTGATGCACTTTAAAAAGAAGTGCTTATCTAATCTCCCAGTTTATTATTCAATTCCCTAAAATGTCTAGTGTATATGTTGTATAATTTCATATGCCCAAAATACATAGAATATTGATACGGTTAGTACGTCATGATCCAAGTCGGGTTATACCCATAACAAGCTATACAAACACCAACAATTATTTATTTGTTGATAAGATCATACAATAAATATTGACTCCTATTTAGTAAATTGGTTTCTAAATATTGCTTTTGTGAAAGAACAATATTATGTGGATAATTATTCATGAGATATTTATTTGATACATTATTTAAGATTGGTTAAATAATGTCAAATAAAAGTATGTCATGTTATAAAATTAGACTATGTTTTAATTTTATAACTTAATATGCTTGGAGTGTAGTTTTATAAAATTTTCAAATGGTGGGAAACCCCTTTGGATGGGGCTTGCGGCCGCCAAAGGTTCATGGGGATGAACATTTGTCTTGGCTTCTACAAGACTTAATTCATTCATTCAAGCAACAATTGGCTACACTTTCTCTCACACACACAAAGAACTTTTCTCTCTTGGAAGCTAGCCATTTTCGGATTGATGAAGCAAAACAAGGCTGAAAAATTCGTTTTTCTTAGTTGTTTTGGCTGATTTGGATTGCTCTTCTAAGGGTTTTCATGTGGTGTAAAGCTCCCTAACAAAGCAAGGTGTTTGGTCGAAGTTTGTGGTATTACAACTTGAGGTTCTCTTGTTTGAGGGATGCATAAACATATCATCATCATCTTCATCTCATCCTTCTTTCATTCGATTTTGAAGGCTGCAGAAAGGTAGTTATGGCAGCCCCTTATGGCTGTCATATTATGTTGTTTTATGTTTCATAGCATGCTCATTCACATACAATGATCCTTTGATTTTTGGGTTTGTTTTATACATTTATATGGTCACCTAAAGAACATGTTTTCAGCTTTTAAGTAAGTTTAAAATGTTTCTTTCCGCTGCGTTTTCAGAATGTTTAAGAGGTTAAACTATGATCTTGTGTTCAAACAAAACCATTCAATGGCATCTAGAGCCGGTTATGTGATAGCATGCTTGTTAGTATCCTTATAAAATTTTTTATGGGATTTTATAACCCTTTTAAGGGCTGAAATGTTCTTGTATGTTGAATCCCCAAGCTTTCAAGGTTATATCACACATGCTTGTGATTAAACCTTGAAAGATATGTATAATGATATGTATATTGTTTGGACTATGTTTGAAACCCGTATTTTCAGTTTATGTTGGCTGAAAATCATGGGTTTTAATGGGTATTCTTAGTTTATTTTGGATGAAATGATGTATGTTCATGTTGGTGCATAACCTAGCTTGACCTTGTGTTGTTATGGTTTGGATTGAATTTTTATTTGATTGTATCATTCAATGGGGTTGTATATAAACTTGTGCTTGTTTAAAATGTATTTTGTCTATTTATTCATTGGAATGTAATAATAGATTAGGAGTAATTTCTTTTACTAGAAAATATGTATTAGGATATATATTTTGTAAATGACGATGCTCGGGAAGGAAGCACAAGAAGAAGACACAAAGAAGGACTTGAAGCATATGGATGCAAGTTCAAGTGGGAGTCTATGTTGATCTCATTTTGTGTTATTTTCAACCTTAAGAAAGACCAAACGACCACACTTGTGATGGCAAACAAGTGTGGTCACAATAGTAGCTATGGTTGTTATATATGCTGTTTGATTGTGGTTTTATGAATGATTGTATGATATTTGGATATGATTAACAATCTCAACAAAATGATCTTAACAAGCTAATAAAAAAATGGTTCTTAGTCATTAAGTATAAATAAATGGTTATCAAAAGGATTAATGATTTTTATGATAAATGGGTTTTATTAAAAGGACCATAGGGTATCTTGTATTTGAAAGCATGAAAATACAAGTACATAGAGTTTTCTAAACTAGAATTATGAATCTCTAAACTTTTGACCAACAAGTTAACACACGTCCTTTTTCACAACACTTGAGTCATTTGGAAACTCTTAATGGGATAAAGGTCACCTAACCATTTAGAGGGAACTTGTGATTTAAGGTGGGGATACCACATTGGTGGGATAAAGGTCACCTAACCACTTATGTGGGTAAACTCAAACGTGTGTGCAAGTAGGGTAACTTGATTTGCAAACCATGTTAAATGGATCACCCGAATATGGTTTCAAATGGTGTTGATGGGATTAACATGCCGACTTTACATATGATGTTTAAGTCGATCCCATACCTCTAGAAGTTGCAAATGGTTGCAACCGTCAATCGTTGACCACCTTATTAATTTAAATCGTGGGATAAAGATCACCTAACCATAATTTAAATGTAATGTTGGGTAGATTTTAATATAAAAATAACCTTAAAAGGCTTTAATTATTAAAATAGCAATATCGAAAATACTAAATAGATCTTTGTTAAATTTGTAGATGGCCACTCATAATGACAGTCATGATAACTCATCCGCGTCCACCCAATCATTACAAGCGATCCTCCAAAAGGAACGTCTAAATCATAACAACTTTATTGATTGGTATCAAACTTGAGAATCGTTCTCATGCAAGAGAGAAGATCATATATCTTAGACGACCCTATCCCGATCAACTACTGAGGATGATGAGGAGGCCTACAACGATGGCTGAAGTACACTGAGGACTCCGTCCAAGTGTCTTGTCTCATGCTAGCAAGCATGACTCCGGATCTCCAAATGGAGTATGAACATCACAGAGCTTATGACATGATAACCCAGCTGAAGGAAACGTTCCAACATCAAGCAAGGGTTGAGCGCTTTGAAACGGTTCGAGCACTCCATGCATGTCGTATGGACGACAACCAATCGTTTCATCTTATGTACTTAAGATGAAAAGTCATATTGACCGCCTTGAGAGGCTTAATTGTCCCGTCTCAAAGGAATTGGCCACGGATTTGATCCTTAGTGGCCTTACCAATAAGTTCGAGACATTTGTGTTGAATTACAACATGAATGCATGGGACAAGAGCATTGGTGAACTTCACTCAATGCTTAAAATGGCCGAGGTGGCCATGGGTAAAAGGGTTTTACCCGTTCTCACCATCAATGAAGGTGGGAACAAGAAAAGGCCTCATCCCGCACCCAAGGCAAAGGTTGCCAAGGGGAAGGGACCCGTATGGGGAAAAGGGAAAGGGGTGGCAAGGGTGCCACCCAAGCCTCAAGAGAAGAAGCAAAAGGTTGCTACCAATGACCCATGCTTCAAGTGTGGGGAGATTGGACATTGGGCAAAATTGTCCTGTCCATCTCCAAGAGTTGAAAGCCAAGAGGGATGCCGGGCAGACCTCAGGTACAATATACATGATTCATATTGATCTTAATGTTACATCTTCTAACAAAGGGTATTGGATACCGGATGTGGAACTCATATTTGCAATTTGTTGCAGGGGTTCACAAGAAGTAGGAACTTCAATCAAGGGGATGTTAGTCTCTCATGGGCAATGGAACCAAAGTCCAAGTTGAAGCTCGTGGGGACTACATCCTAAAACTTCCAAGTGGCTTGGATGTTATTTTGAAGAATGTTTTGTATGCCACTAGTTGACTAGGAACATTATTTTTGTATCCCAATTAAGACTTTATGATTATGTATTATCTTTTGTTGAAAATGATATTCATGTTTCTTTAAATGATATGTTCTATTTTAAAGCTATACCCATTAATGGTATTTATGAATTGGTTGATGAAAATACTTTAAATAGTTCATTGTAATAAAGTAGCACCAAGAAACTCAAATTGGATTTGAGTGATACCTTCTTTGGCATTGTCGTCTTGGTCATATAAACAAGAAAGCATACAAACACTTCAAAAGAATGGTCTTTGAAAAACGAATGAATGTGATTCATTTGATGTATGTGAATCTTGTTTACAAGGTAAAATGACTAAGGCACCCTTTAGTGGAACTAACGAAAGGGCAAAAGATTTATTAGGAATCATACATTCGGATGTATGTGGTCCTTTTAAGCCAATGACTAGGAATGGTGAAAGATACTTCATTACTTTTACTGACGATTATAGCCGCTATGGGTATGTGTACTTATTAAGGCACAAAGATGAAGCTTTTGAAATGTTCAAAATCTTCAAGAATGAAGTGGAAAATCAACTCAACAAGTCAATTAAAGTTTTCCGTACCGATAGAGGAGGTGAATACCTAAGTGATGCTTTTCAAGATCATCTAGGAGTTATGGGATTGTCTCACAACTCACTCCACCTGGAAACCACAACACAATGGTGTGTCTGAGAGGAGGAATCGAACCTTATTGGATATGGTCCGATCTATGATGGCTGGAAGCACATTACCTCTATCATTTGGGGTTTCGCTTTGCTCTCCACGGCTCGTATTTTAAATATGGCCCCAACCAAAAGGTGGAAAGGACACCTTTTGAGATATGGCATGGAAGAGTTCCATCCCTATCATACTTAAGGGTCTGGGGTTGTGACGCTTACGTTAAGACCCACCCCCAATCAAATTGGAAGCCTGATCCACCAAGTGTATCTTTATTGGATATCTAGAGATTCTATGGGATATATTTCTATGATCCATTGGAACAAAAGGTGTTTGTTGCCAGAAAGGGTGAGTTCTTGGAGGCAAAGTTCCTTATGGAAGGAACTAGCAGTAGAACGGTGGATCTTGGGAGGATCAGAGAAACCACAACCTGATGCACGTTTGGTTGAAACTAGCACTCAACATGAGGATGTTAGGATGATCACGCGGTTGATCAATACACACAAAACGTTCGCAGAAGTGGTAGAACTAGTAATCCACCTGAAAGATATGGATTTTTCATGGATGGATGCTATGTGGTAGATTCAGATGAACCAACCACATACCAGAATGCAGTGTCCAATTTGGATTGTGACAAATGGCTTGAGGCCATGAACGTTGAGATGCATTCCATGTATGATAATCAAGTTTAGGAACTTGTTGTACACCTCTTAATTCCAAGGTAGTTGGAAGTAAGGGGTTTTCAAGAAGAAAACCGATATGAATGGAAACTTGGATACTTTAAAGCTAGACTTGTAGCAAAGGGTTTCACTCAAACTCAAGGGGTTGATTATGATGAAACCTTCTCACCTGTTGCGATGCTAAAGTCTATAAGGATATGTTTGCCATAGCTGCTCATTATGATTATGAGATTTGGCAAATGGATGTCAAAACGGCTTTCTAAATGGATATCTTGAGGAAGATGTCTATATGGTTCAGCCTGAAGGTTTTGTCGATCCCAAAACATCCTAATAAAGTATGCAAGTTAAAGAATCAATCTATGGATTGAAACAAGCATCAAGAAGCTGGAATCATCGTTTTGATGAGAAGGTAAAGAAATTTGGCTTCATCAACAACGCTGATGGCTTGTGTGTATAAGAAGGCTAGTGGGAGCACAATAACTTCCTAGTATTGTATGTTGATGACATACTACTATTTGGAGATGACATTCCAACCTTGGAAGGTGTAAAAAACTGGCTTGGAAGTTGTTTTTCCATCAAGGATCTTGGTGAAGCCGCCTATATTCTGGGACTAAAAATCTATAGGGATAGATCAAGGAGGTTGATTGGTTTAAATCAAAGTGCATACATTGATAAGATCTTGAAAAGGTTCAAGATGGAGAACTCTAAGAAAGGCACCATACCTATTCAAAGAGGAACGATATTGAGTACGACTCAATGTCCTAGCTCAAGGGATGAGCAAGATAATATGAAGGCAATCCCATATGCATCTGCTATTGGATCCATCATGTATGCAATGATATGCACTCGACCGGACGTATCATGCGCCTTAAGCATGACAAGCCGTTTCCAGCAAAATCCTGGAAACAGTTATTCGATGGCTGTTAAGAACATACTTAAATACCCAAGGAGGACAAGAGATATGTTCCTAATCTATGGATCTGGTGATGAGGAACTTGTTGTAAAAGGTTACACGGATGCGAGTTTCCAAACCGATCATGATGATTCTCGGTCACAATCGGGATATATTTTCATTCTGAATGGAGGAGCGGTCTCATGGAAGAGCTCCAAACAGGATGTGGTGGCTCTATCAACTACAGAATCAGAATACGTCGCCGCTTCATTGGAAGCTCAAGAAGCTGCATGGTTGAAGAAATTCATGCCAATCTAGGGGTTGTCCCTTCCATTCAGGACCCCCTGGAGATCTTTTGATAACGAGGGTGCGATTGCTCAAATCAAGGAGCCTCGTGCTCATCAAAAACTAGGCACATTGAGCGGAGATTCAACTACATACGAGATGAAGTTGAAAGGGGAAAGATATGTATTCGCAAAGTTCACACGGATCAAAACATTTCGGATCCTCTCACGAAGCTCCTTGAAAAGGCAAAGCATGAAGGTCATACTTGTGCCATGGGACTTCGATATTCTAGTGATGGATTTGATCTGTAAATTGTATTTGGATATGTTGAACTCTTATTATTTGAATAAAATTATTTGGTTATAATGTTTCAATTAATGTTCCAATTAGCATGTTTAATCCATGAGTAAATTGTTTACTCTAAATGTCCACAGTCGTTCATACTTGTGGGAACAAGTGTGAGGGTAAGATTATATGAACTTGGATGGTTGATATTCACAAGGAATGAATATAGAGCAATGGTTGATACCAAGGTTCATAGATATTTGCGGGATGCAAATATTGGACTGACCCGCATCTCAAATTTTACTACATGGAATCTTATAATGATCATAAGTAAATTTGAGTAAAGGCGAATATCATTTGTTATCCTCCGACCTGAGATACATATTGGGTTTGATATTCACCAAGTATTATACCTTGAGCTAATTCTTCACTGTCCTAAAATAGTGGACAGCACATAAGGGTATGTTCAGGTATGACACGAGGTGTCTTTGAGAAACGTATGTAGTCAAGATGGAATTTGTTCCTCTTATTCGTCGAGAGTTAGGTGTCTAAGGCTGATAAGTTAAATCAACAAGGAATGATCATTCTGTGTTTTGGATTTAACATGACATCTGTAACAAAGGATAGATGATTGATCACCTAAATCATTTCAAGTAGGATACTTGAATAAGATGATGTTATGAATGGATATAAGTCATGGTGTTAAGGGTAGTAAACCGTTGTTAGGCGGTATTTAGTGCTTGCATCAATCTCCTATGTATCTTGTGCAAGTGGGAGATTGTAATTTCATATGCCCAAAATACATAGAATATTGATGCGGTTAGTACGTCATGATCCAAGTCGGGTTATACCCAATAACAAGCTATACAAACACCAACAATTATTTATTTGTTGATAAGATCATACAATAAATATTGACACCTATTTAGTAAATTGGTTTTCTAAATATTGCTTTTGTGAAAGAACAACATTATGTGAATAATTTGTTCATGAGATATTTATTTGATACATTATTTAAGGTTTGTTAAATAATGTCAAATAAAAGTATGTCATGTTATAAAATTAGACTATGTTTTAATTTTATAACTTAATATGCTTGGAGTGTAGTTTTATAAAAATTTCAAAATGGTGGGAAACCCCTTTTGGATGGGGCTTGCGGCCGCCCAAAGGTTCATTGGGATGAACATTTTGTCTTGGCTTCTACAAGACTTAATTCATTCATTCATGCAACCTACCTTGGCTACACTTTCTCTCACACACACAAAGCAACTTTTCTCTCTTGGAAGCTAGCCATTTTCAGATTTGAAGAAGCAAAACAAGGCTGAAAAATTCGTTTTTCTTAGTTGTTTTGGCTGATTTGGATTGCTCTTCTAAGGGGTTTTCATGTGGTGTAAAGCTCCCTAACAAAGCAAGGTGTTTGGTGGAAGCTTGTGGGTATTACAACTGGAGGTTCTCTTCTTTGAGGGCTGCATAAACATATCATCATCTTCTTCATCTCATCCTTCTTTCATTCGATTTTTGAAGGCTGCAGAAAGGTAGTTATGGCAGCCCCTTATGGCTGTCATATTATGTTGTTTTATGTTCTCATAGCATGCTCATTCACATACAATGATCCTTTGATTTTTGGGTTTGTTTTATACATTTATATGGTCACCTAAAGAACATGTTTTTCAGCTTTTAAGTAAGTTTAAAATGTTGTCTTTCCGCTGCGTTTTCAGAATGTTAAGAGGTTAAACTATGATCTTGTGTTCAAACAAACCCTTCATATGTAATGGGTATATGATTCACCAAGCAATCTAACCTCATATCCATTGAATATCTGATTTTAGCTCCCTCCTTTCTCCCCACTTCCTTTCAATTACCATCTCATAGGTTTTTCATCATAGTATACATTGAGATGGGTGTGGAGGAATGAGTACCAGACACATTTCCTTTTTAATGATTCTGTAGGCTTCACCTTTGGCTCAGGGAATACAATTTCTTTTGCTTGCTGATGGGTTTGATAGAACACAAAATAAACAAGTTTAACCTTTTAAACTTTCTGAAAACCACAGCGGAAGTAAAGCATTATAACATGTTTATAAGCTGAAAATTTTCATGTTCTTAATGGTGTTTTAAGATGGAAAAACAAACCCAAATCAAAAGGATCTTAATATATGAATAAGCAAGCTATATAACACATAAAACATTCATAATGTGACAACCAAACAAGTTGCCAAACTACCTCCTTCCAGCAGCTAAATCAACCAGAGAAGAAGATTTTGGGTGCTAAAAACGACCAAGACTTCAAGTGAGAGAGTCCTCAAGCTTGTATACCCAGCCTCCTTGCAATCACCTTCTTGTTAGGAAGATTCACCACCAAAAAGCTTCAAAAACCTCTAATACAAGCTGCTAGAACCGTGGGTTTTAGAGAGAGAGGAGAGAGCTTTTGATCTATTGCATCTAATGAGAAATATGCATGAGAGAAAAGGGATAACCCAACACAAGTTAATGTGTGTTCTTATCAAAGAAAAGGGGTCTAATGAGAATAAAGGGGGGGGGGCGGATTCAAAAGGAAACAAAAAGTATTTTTTTTCTTTTAAACATTGTACACACACACATTAATATGGTCTTGTAACTAGACATACAATTAACCATTTAATTGTATGTACAAGTTATATATAACTTATTCAATTAATCCTTTAACTTATAAGTTAATATCTCTCTTATTATTTGGTGTCATCTAACCAATTTAAATAACACATCAAATAATATTATTGAACAAAATATCCTAATAAGTTGTTCCCTCTCATATGCAACTATTTAGAAAACCCATTTTCTAAATTGGTGTAAATATTTAATTGTATGATCATATCATCAATTGAATATTAATAAGTATGACCTTCACGCTTTGCCTTTTCAAGGAGCTTCGTGAGAGGATCCGCAATGTTTTGATCCGTGTGAACTTTGCGAATACATATCTTTCCCTTTTCAACTTCATCTCGTATGTAGTTGAATCTCCGCTCAATATGCCTAGTCTTTTGATGAGCACGAGGTTCCTTGATTTGAGCAATCGCACCCTCGTTATCACAAAAGATCTCTAGGGGGTCCTGAATGGAAGGGACAACCCCGAGATCGGAAATGAATTTCTTTAACCATGCAGCTTCTTGAGCTGCCAATGAGGCGGCGACATATTCTGATTCTGTAGTTGATAGAGCCACCACATCCTGCTTGGAGCTCTTCCAAGAGACCGCTCCTCCATTCAGAATGAAAATATATCCCGATTGTGACCGAGAATCATCAGGATCGGTTTGGAAACTCGCATCCGTGTAACCTTTTACAACGAGTTTCTCATCACCAGATCCATAGATTAGGACATATCTCTTATCCTCCTTAGGTACTTAAGTATGTTCTAACAGCCATCCAATGACTGTTTCAAGGATTTTGCTGGTAACAACTTGTCATGCTTAAGGCGCATGACACGTCCGGTCGAGTGCATATCATTGCATACATGAGGATCCAATAGCAGATGCGTATGGGATTGCCTTCATTTTATCTTGCTCATCCTTTGAGCTGGACATTGAGTCGTACTCAATATCATTCCTCTTTGAATAGGTACGATACCTTTCTTAGAGTTCTCCATCTTGAACCTTTTCAAGATCTTATCAATGTATGCACTTTGATTCAAACCAATCAACCGCCTTGATCTATCCCTATAGATCTTTATTCCCAGAATATAGGCGGCTTCTCCAAGATCCATAATGGAAAAACAACTTCCAAGCCAGGTTTTTACACCTTCCAAGGTTGAATGTCATTTCCAAATAGTAGTATGTCATCAACATACAATACTAGGAAAGTTATTGTGCTCCCACTAGCCTTCTTATACACACAAGCCTCATCAGCGTTTTTGATGAAGCCAAATTTCTTTACCTCCTCATCAAAACGATGATTCCGGCTTCTCGATGCTTGTTTCAATCCATAGATTGATTTCTTTAACTTGCATGTTTTGGATCGACAAAATCTTCAGGCTGAACCATATAGACATCTTCGTCAAGATATCCATTTAGGAAAGCGGTTTTGACATCCATTTGCCAAATCTCATAATCATAGTGAGGAGCTATGGCAAACAATATCCTTATAGACTTTAGCATCGCAACAGGTGAGAAAGTTTCATCATAGTCGACCCCTTGAGTTTGAGTGAAACCCTTTGCTACAAGTCTAGCTTTATAAGTATCCAAGTTTCCATGCATATCGGTTTTCTTCTTGAAAACCCACTTGCTTCCAACTACTTTGGAATTAAGAGGTGGTACAACAAGTTCCCAAACTTGATTGTCATACATAGATTGCATCTCTACATTCATGGCCTCGAGCCATTTGTCACAATCCGAATTGGACACTGGATCATGGTCTGTGGTTGGTTCATCTGAATCTACCACATAGCATCCATCCATGAAAAATCCATATCTTTCAGGTGGATTACTAGTTCTACCACTTCTGCAAATGTTTTGTGTGTATTGATCAACCATTTGATCATCTTCAACATCCTCATGTTGAGTGCTAGTTTCAACCAAACGTGCATCGGGTTGTGGTTTTTGACCCTCTTCAAGATCCACTATTCTACTGCTAGTTCCTTCCATAAGGAACTTTGCTTCTAAGAACTCACCCTTTCTGGCAACAAACACCTTTTGTTCTAGTGGATCATAGAAATAATATCCCATAGAATCTCTAGGATATCCAACAAAGATACACTTGGTGGATCGGACTTCTAACTTGTTTGGGGTGGGAGTCTTAACATAAGCCTCACAACCCCAGACCCTTAAGTATGATAGGGATGGAACTCTTCCATGCCATATATCAAAAGGTGTCCTTTCCACCTTTTTGGTTGGGGCCATATTTAAAATACGGGTCGCGGAGAGCAAAGCGAAACCCCAAAATGATAGAGGTAATGTGCTTCTAGCCATCATAGATCTAACCATATCCAATAAGGTTTGACTCCTCCTCTCAACACACCATTATGTTGTGGTGTTCCAGGTGGAGTGAGTTGTGCGATAATCCCACACTCCTAAGATGATCTTGAAAAGCATCACTTAGGTATTCACCTCCTCTATCGGTGCGGAGAACTTTAATCGACTTGTTGAGTTGATTTTACTTCATTCTTGAAGATTTTGAACATTTCAAAAGCTTCATCTTTGTGCCTTAAATAAGTACACATACCCATAGCGACTATAATCGTCGGTAAAGGTAATGAAGTATCTTTCACCATTCCTAGTCATTTGTTTAAAAGGACCACATACATCCGAATGTATGATTCCTAATAAATCTTTTGCCCTTTCGTTAGTTCCACTAAAGGGTTCCTTAGTCATTTTACCTTGTAAACAAGATTCACAGGCATCAAATGAATCACATTCATTCGTTTTTAAAAGACCATTCTTTTGAAGTGTTTGTATACGTTTCTTGTTTATATGACCAAGACGACAATGCCAAAGATAGGTATCACTCAAATCCAACTTGAGTTTCTTGGTGTTAGTATGGTACAATGAACTATTTAAAGCATTTTCATGAAAATTCATAAATACCATTAATGGGAATTGCTTTAAAATAGAACATATCATTTAAAGAAACATGAATATCATTTTCAACAAAAGATAATACATAATCATAATGTCTTAATTGGGATACAGAAATAATGTTCCTAGTCAAACTAGGAGCATACAAAACATTCTTCAAAATAACATCCAAGCCACTTGGAAGTTTTAGGATGTAGTCCCCACGAGCTTCAACTTGGACTTTGGTTCCATTGCCCATGAAGAGGCTAACATCCCCTTGATTGAAGTCCCTACTTCTTTTGAACCCTTGCAACAAATTGCAAATATGAGTTCCACATCTGGTATCTAATACCCATGTGTTTGAAGATGTAACATTAAGATCAATATGAATCATGTATATTGTACCTGAGGTCTGCCCGGCATCCCTCTTGCTTTCAACTCTTGGAGATGGACAGGACAATTCCTTGCCCAATGTCCAATCTCCCCACACTTGAAGCATGGGTCATTAGTAGCAACCTTTTGCTTCTTCTCATGTGGTTTGGGTGGCACCCTTGCCACCCCTTTCCCCTTTCCCCATACAGGTCCCTTACCCTTGGCAACCTTTGCCTTGGGTGCGGGATAAGGCCTTTTCTTGTTCCCACCTTCATTGATGGTGAGAATGGTAAAACCCTTTTACCCATGGCCGCCTCGGCCATTTTCAGCATTGAGTGAAGCTCACCAATGCTTTTGTCCCAAGCATTCATGTTGTAGTTCAACACTAATGTCTCGAACTTCTTGGTAAGGCCATTAGGATCAAATCCGTGGCCAATTCCTTCGAGACAGGACAATTAAGCCACTTGAGGCGGTCAATATGACTTTTCATCTTAAGTACATAAGATGAAACAGATTGGTTGTCGTCCATACAACATGCATGGAGTGCTCGAACCGTTTCGAAGCACTCAACCCTTGCTTGCTGTTGGAACGTTTCCTTCAGCTGGGTTATCATGTCATAAGCTCCGTGATGTTCATACTCCTTTTGGAGATCCGGAGTCATGCTCGCTAGCATGAGACAAGACACTTGGATGGAGTCCTCAGTGTACTTAGCCAATCGTTATAGGCCTCCTCATCATCCTCAGCAGGTTGATCGGGGATAGGGTCGTCTAATATATGATCGTCTTTCTTGCTTGAGAACGATTCTCAAGTTTCGATACCAATCAATGAAATTATTATGATTTAGACGTTCCTTTTGGAGAATCGCTCACAATGATTGGGCGGACGCAGATGAATTATCATGATTATCATTATTGGTGGCCATCTACAAAATTTAACAAAGATCTATTTTAGTATTTTCGATATTGTTATTTTTAATAATAAATGCCTTTTAAGGTGATTTTTATATTAAAGTATAGAACCCAACATTACATTTAAATTGTGGTTAGGTGACCTTTATCCCACGATTTAAATTAATAAGGTGGTCAACGATTGACGGTTGCAACCATTTGCAACTTCTAGAAATATGGGATCGACTTGAAACACCATATGTAAAGTCGGCATGTTAATCCCATCAACACCATTTGGAAACCACACCGAAGGTGATCCATTTGACATGGTTTGCAAATCAAGATACCCTACTTACACCTACGTGTGAGTTTGCCAAAATAAGTGGTTAGGTGACCTTTATCCCACAAATAAGGCATTCTCACCTCAAGTCGCAAGTTCCCTCAAAATGGTTAGGTGACCTTTATCCCATAAGAGTTCCCAAGTGACTCAAGTGTTGTGTAAAAGGACGGTGTTGATCTTGTTAAAATTTTAGAGATTTCATAATACAAGTTTTAGAAAACTCTATGTACTTGTATTTGCATGCTTTCAAATACAAGGTACC
The DNA here is from genome assembly GCA_025506515.1 of Flaveria trinervia. Lineage (NCBI taxonomy): Eukaryota > Viridiplantae > Streptophyta > Magnoliopsida > Asterales > Asteraceae > Flaveria > Flaveria trinervia. The sequence continues at coordinate 93,503 of JACCIX010000273.1, read as the reverse complement.
CTATGGTCCTTTGATTAAAACATATTTTAATCTTTAAAATCATTAAATCATTTTAATAACCTTTTATCACATTTTAATGATTAAGAACCATCATTTTTATAAATTGTTAAGTTTGTTAATGAGTTTGTAATGCATGTCAAAATTTCAACCATACAATCAAATAACAAACATTCAAACAAGCATAAACATACAAACATGAGTGCATAACCATAGCCACTAAGTTGACAACACTTGTTTGCCATCACAAGTGTCATCATAAGGTCTTTCCTAAGGGTTGAAATCAACACAAAATTGAGGTCATCATAGACCCCCACTTGAACTTGCATCCATATGCTTCAAGTTCCATGTCTTTGATGTCCATCTTTGGGTCTTGATCTTGTGCATCTTCCTTTTACAAAATTGTATCCTAATACATTCTAATAAAAGAAATGCACCTAATCTATTAATTACATAACCAAATTAACAAATAATTACAACCCAAATAATAAACATAAATATTACAACCCAATTGAATGAATAAAACCAACCATTCCAATCATCCAAATCAAAAGGCCAAAGGCTAGGTTATGCACACTAATCTAATGATCATATCATCCAAACATATAATGAAACCCCACTTAAAACCACCAATTTCAGCCACCATAAACTGAAATTTTGGGTTTTAAACATTGTCCAAACAATCAACATTTCATAATATATCTTTCAAGGTCTAATCACTAGCATGTGTGATATGACCTTGAAAGTTTGGGGAATCATTCATACAAAATATAGCAGCCCAAAATCAGCCTATAATAAGTTGATAATACATCTTTAAAACCGATTTTAAAGACTAAGAACAAGCAAGTTATCCACATAACCGGCTCTTGATAACATTGATGGGTTTGATAGAACACAAAATAAACAAGTCTAATCTTTTAAACTTTCTGAAAAACGCAGCGGAAGTAAAGCATTATAACATGTTTATAATCTGAAATTTTCATGTTCTTAATGGTGTTTAAGATGGAAAAACAAACCCAAATCAAAAGGATCTTTAATATGTGAATAAGCAAGCTATATAAACACATAAAACATTCATAATGTGACAACCAAACAAGCTGCCAAACTACCTCCTTCCAGCAGCTAAATCAACCAAGAGAAGAAGATTTTGGATGCTAAAAACGACCAAGACTTCAAGTGTAGAAGTCCTCAAGCTTGTATACCCCAAGCCTCCTTGCAATCACCTTCTTGTTAGGAAGATTCACCACCAAAAAGCTTCAAAAACCCTCTAAAACAAGCTGCTAGAACCGTGGGTTTTAGAGAGACAGGAGAGAGCTTTTGATCTATTGCATCTAATGAGAAAATGCATGAGAGAAAAGGGAGAACCCAAGAAAAGTTAATGTGTGTTCTTATCAAAGCAAAAGGGGTCCAATGAGAATAAAATGGGGGGGGGGGGGCGGCCGAATTCAAAAGGAAACAAAAGGATTTTTTTTCCTTTAAACATTGTACACACACCCATTAATATGGTCTTGTAACTAGACATACAATTAACCATTTAATTGTATGTACAAGTTATATATAACTTATACAATTAATCATTTAACTTATAAGTTATAATCTCTCATTATTATTTGGTGTCATCTAACCAATTTAAATAACACATCAAATAATATTATTGAACAAAATATCCTAATAAGTTGTTCCCTCTCATATGCAACTTATTTAGAAAACCCATTTTCTAAATTGGTGTAAATATTTAATTGCATGATCATATCAGCAATTGAATATTAATAGGTGTTTGCTAAGCTTGTTATTGGGTATAACCCGACTTGGATCATAATGTACTAACCGCATCAATGTTCTATGTGTCTTGGGCATATTGAATCTACACTTGCATCTTTTTCTTCTTATCAAGGGGATTGACAATGTCTTATCTTTTCTCAAGCATATTGTCTTTAATGAATTTAAGTTGTTTGTTCTTCTGAACATCTTAAGTATGATCTCAAATTCATATCCCCTAAACATAGCAGCATGATTGATCAGTTCAAGTTGAGCTAGTTTCTTCAAATCATGAATCTCCAGGGCATTTACAAGAGCTAAGTACTCTGTAAAGAATTGTGCTAGCCCTGAGATCCTTTTCACCATGAACATATTCCATGTACAGTCGTACTTCCAAGCTATTATCTTTTGATCAACCTTACCCTTGGGAGTAGAAACCCCTCTGATCAGTTCTGCAGTGGTCAATCCTTCTTGCAGTTTCAACTAAGATGGTTCTGCAAAACCATTTAGGGTACTTGTGTGGCACAGGAGCAAGTAGTTCTTGGTCTCTCTGGTTCAGCATCATGTCTTCAGCTCATACTCTACTTCTTGGCTTGGTGCTTGCTAATTCTTCTTCCAGTTTCTTAATTTTTTATTTCTTCTCATTAATCAACTGAAGAGTTGCAGCCCTTAATGAGTTGGTCTTCATGTTTCCAATCCTTCTTTTTGTGAACCCCTGACTTGAGAGATAGTCCTTCATTTCCTTATCAGACATATTATAAGATCAGGAATAATGGTTCATGAGTTGGGGACGATTTCTTCATTGAAGACAACTTGTGTAGGGGAGCCCTTCTTGGCAATGGTCTTTCATACCAGGTTGATTTCTTCATAGAGGATTCTTTACGCTTTGGAGTATCCTTGGTGATTGCTTTCTCATATTATGTTTTAATGTTTGGATCAAGCAGCCTTTTCACTTTATCTTCTTCTTCTTTCATTCCTTCATATGTCATTCCAAATACTTCATCTGGATCATATCCTTGATTGATCAGAAACATAGCTTTAATCATCAAGTCATCAGTTTGTGCTTTGTACACCATGTCTTCTACTGCATGTTCTGTTTTCATGGGACTGTCCATATGAACATCGTTTTCAGCTTCATATCCACCAGCAATCTCACCTTCTTCTAAATCAACTGCACCAGCCAATTTCTTCAATTAAGCTTCTGCCTGCTCATGCTCTTCCAAAATTCAGCAATTAGTGCTAGGCTTCTGGGTCATCTTTTTGTTTCTTAACTGGTTCTTCTTCAACTATTGGTCTCTTACCCTTAGCTCTTCAGCTAAGTATTTCTTTTTTTGTGAGTAAGTTTGAAGTTGAGGGCTAGAAGTTTCAGCTTGTTCTACTGCTTCACATACCTTTTCAGGTGTGCTTGGCTCTTGATCATTCAGTTTGCTTTTCTCCTCCTCTTTCTTTTCTGTTTCTTTTTCTTCTCTCTTTTCTTTTTCATTTTCCTCTTTCTTTTCTTTTTCATATTCTTCTTTCTTTTCTTTTTCATACATTTCTTTTATTTTTTCTTTTTGTTCTTTAGATAAAGAGATAGCAGGGACAATTTGCATAGTCAACTCCTTCTCCCAAGGCACTGGTGACTTAGGGATGAATACAATAGGCTCTAAATCAGCCCTTTGATTGTTTACAAATTCCCAAAAGTCATCATGTATGCTGAATTCTTCAGATGAAAAACTATCTAATGCACTGAAGAGTTCTTCAAATTCAGCTTTCTCGTAGTGAGAGTCATCTGTGTTTCTAGAGTATACCACCGTATCTAGACTTTGATCTTTAAACTTTGTTGACTTGCATCACCTTCTTTTTCTTCATTTTCAGAAACATACTTTTTATCATCCATATCTTCCTTTTCTTGTTCTTCATCTTTCTTTTCATCATCCACTTTACTTCTTTGACTTTCAATTATCAGTTCTAGTTTAGAGATTCTTCTATTTTGACTTTGAATCTCTTTTTCAAGACTAGAAATGAAATCTGCTTGTTCCTCAATGATATTTTCTTGTTCCTCCATTGCTATAATCTGAATAGCAAGAGTGTCCACATGACCACTGATTTCTTCTCTGGAATGGTTTAGTGCAGCTTTTAAGTACTCAATCTCCTTGTTTTTTTCTTTTCTTTCAACTTCATATTTCTCTTTTAGTTCTTTCCATTCATTTTCTTTCTCATCCAGCTCTAAAATTCTTTCATTGATGATTCTAGCTCTCCTATTTAAAGTTCTTTCCATCCTTTCCACTTTCAGTAAGAGCTCACATATTAGTTCATCCTTTCCATCAGGCCTGTTGATGTTAGATTCAACATAGCTCTCTGAATGAGCATCCTCAGAAGGTGCTTTCATAGCAGGATTTGATCATGATGATCCTCCTTATCAGAAGATTATTTGGATGATTTAGATGCACTTGTTGATCCTTCTATTTTAGCAGGGTGATCATGGGATGATGGTAAAGGTTGGTAAGGTTTACGTAGGTGATTGATTTGGTGGTGATATTGGAGATTGATGATGAGGTGATATAGTTGTAGGTTGAGGGGTTGTTTGTGGTGTTGGTTATGGTGATTGTTGTGGTTGTGGTTGTGGTGATGCTTGTGGTAATGTTTGTGGAGATGGTTGTGGTGAAGGTTGAGGTGATTGTGTGGTAATGTTTGTGGAGATGGTTATGGTGATGGTTTGGTGGTTGAGCTGCTGGTTGTGGTATTTATTGTGGTGGTGGTTGAGCTTGACCTGCTTGATTTAATTGCTGAATCATCCAAGGAAGAAGGGGTGAGTGGGCACCACTGTAAATGTTCCTTGGGTCTTTCTTCTTGATGTATTTATAGGATCTTGCATCATAGAGAGGGATGTTAAGCACAGGTCCTTCATTAACAATGTCATGGAATGATTCATTGATTAGACATTGAATGAATCTAGGATACATCAGAAACTTGTATCTTAATCCTTCTTGAATGTTAGAAATTAGGCCACTAAACACATATGCAGACATATTAAACGGCCTGTTGGTGCAGAGAGCACATATTGTAGAAGATGTGAGGACTGGAATCTCCAGGCAGATCCACAAATCTTTTAACTATCTATTTTGCATAATAACCCCTTTCATAACCAATTTTAGTGAAAAAGTGGTTATTTTTTCATCATCTAGTTCCATAGGATCATTAGCATTATCACCGAATTGTAGACATCTTCTAACGGACTCTTCTGTGATCCTCAAAGTGAGCTCATTGTTGATTCTCCCTATTAGTGTTCTCACACCATCATCTTCAACTACCTCGGCTGAGTCCCAGAAGGACCTGATGGGATTCTCATAGATTGTTGGTCTCACAGTTATGGCATATGCTACCCTTGTGGTAGATAAGAATCTTATCATATCTCTAAGTCTTTCAGCTTCAGGCACATCAGGGTTTAAATAACCACTGACGTTATGGAGCTTGCTCCATGTAAGATTTTCCATGTAATCTGCACAAGAGACATGTGTGTTAGTTATCAATTTGACTTTAAATTGACAAGGAAGACTGCTTGTCATTTCTGTTGCATTGTTGTCATGGCAAATGGTGAGTTTGTCATTATGACAATCACAGTTTCTATGTTTGAACCATTAATGAGATATTGTTTCATTGATTTGTTTCAAATGTTTCATTTTAACATGCTCTGTTCTTACAACCAACATGAATATCAAGATTTTCATGATGATAAGACTTTCTGTTGGTTTTCATGCTCATTGAAGTTGAAAAGGTGTATTATGTTACATCAACGAAACATGTTTTTGTGTTCTTTCTTATTAGTTGGTTCATTGACTAATTTAGGTTTAACATTTTGAAACTTAGGTCTTGATTAAAATTTTTTATGAAAGTTTCACCTTATTTCCGATACTAATGTTATTTCAGAATCGATAACAGAAGTCGATTGAGTAGATTCACACGAAAATCTTTGAATGTTTATGATGATGATGATTGAAGATGGTGTATTGTATGTTTGCGCTCGTCTTGCTATAAAGTCTCTCAAATTTGAAAAGTATTTTGAAAGTCAAATAATACATTTTGAAAGATTATACAAGTTTAAAAGCAGATACAGTCACCACTGTAGCAAATGCTGAAGGTTAATTTGTTTGACTTTTGGTCATCCGTATTTGTTAACTGTAGCAAATACGGAAGACAAACTTTTGACATTGACGGTCCGCATTTGGCTACTTTTGGCCATCCGCATTTGTTAACTGTTGCAAATGCGGAAGACAAACTTTTGACATTGACTGTCCGCATTTGGGTACTATTGTTAATACGGAAGTTTTGTTTCTACTTATTTTTATTCTTTCCGCATTTGTGTATTGTTGCAAATGCGGAAGTTAAAACTTGAAACCTTTGGTTGTCCGCATTTGTGTTGTAGTAAATGCGGAAGAATAACTTGTGATTGTGTTCATCAGCATTCACTGTAACAAATGCGGTAGAGTTACTTGTTTTATGCTATCCGTATTTGTACACAGTAGCAAATGCGATAGAACAAAGTCAATCCGCATTTGTGTGACTATACCAAATGCGGTTGACAACACTTGGTCAACATTGCACTGTAGCAAATGCGAGAGAGACCTGTTCATCCGCATTTGTTAACTGTAGCAAATGCGGTAGAGTAAATTCCACATTTACTTCACACACTAATGCGGTAGACTAAAATCATTGTCCACATTAGTTGCACTTGAAAATATATGTTACCCGCATTAGTTACATGCATGGGTTACCTTCACGTCATTAACTAATGCACTTACCTGCATTAGCTTTTTAACTTAATCAAAAGTTAATGTGATTGAATTGATTATTCATCTTATGAAGATTTGTCTTTGATTGATTTTTCTTATGAAGTTGACTGTTGAAGTTGTCATTTCTTGCTTGGATTGACTTGTATGTCACAATTGATACAAGTTTCTCAATTTTGATAGATCTTTGACTTATCATGCTTCTAAGAATTTGCATAAGATGAGATATAATGCTATGATTTATTACAACAACACCAACTAAAATTCTTTTTGTTTTGTTTTTCAAAATTAAGTTAATAAACAAAAATTTGGACTTACTCAAAAATTATAAATTACTCCCCCTAAAGTTTATGTCCACATTTGGAGAGAAACTTTAAAGATTTAAAACCTTTTGAATATTATTTTGATTAATATTAATAATGAAGAGAAAAATCTCTTTGTTGGGATCATATCAGTCTTACATTACACTTGTGCATCCTTTATGATTAAATGGACATGATCATGAACTTGAAGATTGAAGGTATGTTTGTCCTCTTAAACCCATACCTGGTTGATATTTTGATGCAAATGACTTTTATCATGTTTTTGGTTGATTAATTATTCAATGTGTACCTCACACACATAAGCATGAAATGATCAACCCTCCTTATACAATGCATGGTAGAACTTTTTCACAGCTTTTCTTACGAGGTTACTTATGTCATGAAATCTCATTTTCACTAATCCTCATTGGGATTCTTTTAATTTGATCCTTTTTCATGTTGATCCATATTGGATTCTTTTCACTTCACTTTGGAAGGTGATCCATGATAGGATTCTTTTGTTCATTCACTTGGAATGTATTACTTTGTTGATTCATCCAATTTTGGATGTGTTCCACATTAGGAATCTTTTGGATCATAACATCAGCACTATGTGCAAGTTTCATCAGGTCTTTGCTCAGCCAAAACAAAGATGAAACATGATGTGGTGAAAGAGATTCATAAAGTATCATTACCTGGTGTGTTTAGGCTACTACACAAACATACATTCAATAAGCCAATACATATATGTACTTTATGATGAGTGTTCACAATTGAATATATCTTTAATTGATCACTGCATGTATCTTTTCTTCCAAGTTGAGGCTACCAACATATCTTGTAAGTCATTTTAGTCTTTTACATTTTGAAATTAAGCACAGTGAATGATATCACGACTGTAATTATATCATTTCCCATAGAATTCTTTTCTTCATCAAACTTGATTTCTTTTTGTGGTTTTCTGATGTTTTAAATTGTTTTTTATTTTTTTCATGGTTTTTACTCAAGGTTAATCATGCTAATTGACTGAACCAGAAATTCAAACCTACTAGGTTCAAATGCCTTGGTAAACAAATCAGCTAATTGGTTTTCAGTTGGTACTTGACTCAATTTGATTAAACTTTTTTCAGCACAGTCTCTCAAAAATGATATCTAATCTCAATATATTTTGTTTTTGAGTGCTGAACTGGATTATTAGTTATAAAGACAATAGCTGTGTTGTTAATAGAAATTGGTGTGTGCAAGAAGTTAAAACCATAATCAAGCATCTGTTTTGAATCTAGAGAACTTGAGAGCAACATCCTGATGCAGCAATATACTCAGCTTCTGCTGTGGACATAGACATATTTGTCTGCTTCTTGCATTGCCACGATAGTAGTCTGGACCAAGAAATTGACAACCGCCAAAAGTGGATTTTGTGTTGAAGTTGCATCCTCCATAATCACTGTCTATGTAGGCATAGAGATTGAATTCTCCTTCTTTTGGATACCATAACCCAAGAGCTGGCTTGCCCTTCAGATATCTGAATATCCTCTTGACTGCGTTCACATGTGATTCTTTTGGATCAGGTTGATATCTAGCACACACACAGACACCAAACTAATGTCAGGCCTACTGGCTGTTAGATACATAAGTGAACCAATCATTGATCAATAGTGAGTTTGATCCACTGATTTGCCTTCAGGGTCAGGTCCAATCTTCACTTTAGTATCCACAGGAGTTCTGATAGACTGACAGTCAGCAAAGTGAAATTTCTTCAACATGGTTTCTACATATTTGGATTGGTTGATGAAGATTCTATCTGCTGTTTGTTGGACTTGCACTCCTAGAAAGAAGATGAGTTCCCCCATAGCACTCATTTGGAACTTTGAATGCATAACGTCTTCAAATTCTTTGTAGAGTTGCTCGTTTGTCGAGCCAAATATAGTGTCATCCACGTAGATCTGGACTAACAGCATGTCTTTTTCTCTTTTTCTTCTGAAGAGAGTCTGATCAATCTTTCCTCTTTCATACCCATGTTCAAGAAAAAAGGATGATAGAGTCTCATACCACTTTCTTGGTGCTTAATGAAGACCATACAGAGCTTTGTCAAGCTTGTAAACTCTATGAGCGAAATCTAGATCTTCAAAGCCAGGTGGTTGACTCACATAGACTTCTTCTGCAATCTTTCCATATAGGAATGCACACTTTACATCCATTTGATAAACAGTAAATTTCATGGACGCAAAATATGCAAGAAAGATTTTGATTGCTTCTAGTCTAGCAACAGGAGCAAACACTTCGTCGTAGTTGATTCCTTCTTCCTCAGGTATCCCTGTGCCACTAGTCTTGCTTTATTTCTGATGACGATCCCTCTATCATCAGTCTTGTTCCTGTACAATCATCTGGTACCGAAAGGGTATTGTCCTTCGGGAAGATCTACGAGCTGCCATACTTCTTGCTTCTTGAATTGGAGCAATTCTTCCTGCATTGCTTCAATCCAACTATTGTCTTGAAGTGCCTCTTTGATGTTTTTGGTACTGTTTGACATAGAAAGCATGAGAACAAACAGATGTTCGCAATACTGGACTTGCTTCTAGTCACCCTCTGATTAAGATCACGAATAATGGTTTCAACTGGATGATTCTTGTGTATTCTTGTGGTTGGAATGGTGTCACTAGCAATAGTTACATCAAGATTAGAGACATTCAGTTCATTATGGTCAGAGGCACATTCATCTTGTATTGTTATTGAATTGTGAAGATTGTCCATTTCTGTTTTAGTAACTGCTACATCTTCAGCAGCACTGAGATTGCTTGCATCATTTGATGTACCTTGTGTTTCTACTAGATGAGAAGCCTGTTTTTGATTTCTGAACTTATTTGACAAGTCATCTGAGTGAGATGGTACCAGGCTGGGACCTTCTTCAGAAGAAACACTAAGGTTTTGTGACAGTTGTCTGATGCGATCAGCTTGAAGAAGAACATCTTCATTCATATGTTCATCAAATGTAGGTAGAATCAATGGATAATTATATCTTCTTTCTATAGTTGATGAAGTATTACCTGAATGTATATTTCCTGCATCACACAAATGAAATTGGTCAAATGATTTTGTAAATGTGTCAATATCAAACTACTAGTCAGGACCATTTGTAGTGTTGGGAAACGAATGTTTCTTGAATTGAACATTTGTAGATTCATCAATAATGTTCAATCTAGGATTTAACATTAGCACAAAGCACGATGTGTTAACTGCTTCTGCCCAGAAGGTGATTGGCAGTTTAGCATCGGCTAGCATCGTTCTTGCTGCTTCAATCAGTGTTCTATTTTTCCTTTCAGCTACCCCATTTTGTTGAGGAGTTCTTGCTGCACTGAATTGATGAGAATACCTTTGGTTGCACAAAAGGAACTCATATTTTCATTTTTGAACTCTGTACCATTATCACTTCTTATTATTTTGACCTTAAGATCAAGTTGATTTTCAATTTTAGTGATAAATTCTTGAATGATTTGGGATGCTTCGTTTTTATGAAGTAGGAAAAACACCCGTGTGAATCGAGAAAAGTCATCAATGATCACTAAACAATATTGTTTCATTCCCATACTCATTACATGAGTTGGTCCAAATAGATCCATGTGAAATAACTTCAATGGAGTATTGTTAGTGTTCACCAGCTTGGTTTTTTGAGACGATTTGTGTTGTTTTCCTTTGAGACACGCTGAACATTGATCAATAAAATTAAATTCTTCTTGAGGAAGACCAATGACATGGTTTCCTTTGACTAACTTGTTCATATTTTTATAGTTAGTGTGCCCCAAACGTCTATGCTAAAGCTATGAGTCATCAAATGATGCTTTAGACAAAAGACATGTTTCTTCCTTAGGTGATGCAGAACACAGGATTAAGACATATGTATTATTCTTCCTCGGAGTCTTTAAGACAACCCATTCTTTAAGGATCTGAAATCCAGGTTTCAGTATGTAGCAGTGAGTGTCTGTAAAGTGAGTGGAATATTTTTTGTCGTAGATCTGAGACACGCTTAGCAGATTGAAATTCAGTTATTCACAGTAATTCACTCTATCAAAGCTCAGCATCCCGTTTGTCACGGATCCTTCTCCTGTAATTCTACCACCTTCTGAATCTCCACCGAATGCCACAATAGTTCCTTGTATGTACTTGAAGTCATGAAGGAGGGAACAATCCCCAGTCATGTGTTAGGAGCATCCACTGTCTACGTACCATAGACTATTAGACCTGTGTTGATGAACTACAAGCAAAAAGAACTAATTAGAATGAGGAACCCAAGCCATGATGGTCTTGGGTTTCCCATTCCTATTCATGATAGTCACCTCCTGGTATTTCCCTCTGAATTGTGATTTGGATGAGGTGTTCTGGAAGATTTTTGATGATGAATTGATTAAGTCATCTCATCAACATCTACTGAGGATTCAGATGAATAATGAAATCATTGCTCTCTATTTCTTTGTAAAAATTTAGCGCGAGTTTCATTATCAAAAGTGGGGTTTTGCTTAGGAAGGTCAAGTTTGTGTTTCATTGTGAGATGATTTCTTTGATCCTTCCTTAATTCCTTCAAGTTATTTCTGCCATTTGTTGATCTAGGTGTCCTAGATTAGGTATTATGAAGATGAGGTCTGACAGAGTGCATCACAGTAGATGTTTTTGTGATGGGCTTGTGTTGGGGAATTCTCAACCCCTTCTGATTAAAGTAACAATCAGATGTACTGTGATTGTTCATGTCACAGATTGAACAATACTTGTTGAAATAGCAATTTTTGGTGGAGTGATTATTCATATCAGAGATAGAAAAATATTGATTCAATAAGCATTTATCTATTTTGTGATTGAACATTTCACAAGTATCACAATACATTTGTTTGTTTCATGAATCAGATTTTTCCTTGTGTGACTCAACTGATATTTTCTTTTGATGAGTCACTTTCTTTTCTTTAGATGATGAATCAGAATCAACCCTTTTAGTAGTTTGCTTCAGAAAACTACTTTTGTTCAATTGTCTGGGCTATTTCTGTTTCTTCAACCTATTCTTCACTTCTTTCTCAAACTGGTCAACATGTTCCTTGTTACAGACATCAAACCCAACTCCCTACCTTAATCTTGAAGACTGAGGGTCTGATGATGTTTTATGTGTTGAACTCAGTGTTACAGTTTGTTTCTTTTGCAGTGAAACCTTTTCTAATTTGCTTGAATTTTGTGGAGATATAATCTCAATATCAGAACGACTTTGAGTAGTGGGTTTCACTGTCTTGACATATTTCTTTTTGCCTTGTAAAACAGATGGTATGAATTTTATAAAAGGTACAATTGCTTTTACAGGGCTTGACGGTTTCAAGACACTCACTGTCTTGTCTGAACACTCTTTGATTTTGATTGGGTGACCTAACTTGATTTTATCCTTATTGGCTTGAATTTCAACATCAGGCTTGTTTTGAGGATTTGTCACCTGTTTCACTACAGATTTAGGTTCCATAGTTTTAGGTTCAATCGCTTCAGAGAGTGAGACAGAGTCAGGCATGACAGTGTAGTTGTCATTGTATGGTGGAGGACATGAATTATACCCAATCCTTGTCATGTCCTTTGGATTCTTTTGGGAATCAAGCATCTCTTGCAGCTTGACTGAAGACATTTGAAACTTTTCAAGTTTCACTTCAGTCATAGATTGTTGAGCTTTAGATTGATCTAACTTTTCAGTAAGTAGCTCATTCTCAGCTGCAAGAGTATACTTCTCACCATGCAGTTTTTCAATATCAGAGATGAGAGATTTAATTTTGATTTCAAAGTTTTTTATTTCTCTCTTCATCATCTCTGATTTCACCTTTTCTTCTTTGATTTTATCAGCCAGTTTGTGATTATGCTCTCTATACCCTTGTAGTTCATTAATGCATTTTTCACTACAAAGGTTAGATTTTACCTCAGTAGGCGTTGGAGATGGTCCATCATTAATGTGAGCCATAAGAGCATGATTTTGAAATTGAGGCTTGACTTCCTCTACATACACACTCCAGTCACAAACTCCATCTTGCTTTATTACAAGAGCACTGGCTAAAGACTAACTGCTTCCATGAGCTTGATTTGTCAGATGGAGTGGATTTTGATATGATTTGTGTTGATGATACTGCTGTTGTTGGTTGTTGGAGTGAAAGCTTAAGTTAGGCTGTGAGGATGATCGGCCTGGAGAGTTCCTTTGATAGTTGTTTCTCTTGGGGGCATTGTACTCTCTTAAGAAATGGCCAGCCATGCCAGAGTTAAAGCATTTCACCTTGGATTTATCATATCCAAGTTTTGTATTCTCTTTCAGGCTCAGCTTTCTTCCTTTTCTGAAGAATTTCTTAGCTCTCATTGCAATCATGGCCATTTGCCATTGTAGATCCATTTCTTCCACATCATCTAGATCCATTTCCTCCAGATCTTCTTGAATGAGATGAGCAGAAGTGAGTCTTCCTCCCATGTAGGATTCAAAGCTTGCAACAAAATCATTGTAAGTTGCCTTTTGTTCTTCTAATCTTGAGTCTTCAGGATTGGTTTGAGGAATAGTATTGACTCTGGGAATTTGAGGAGCAGCAGTGACTCTAGGAGGTTGAGATGAGGTTGAAGGATGATTGATTGGTGGAGTTGCAATGAACCCAGTATTGTTCATTTGATCTCTAGATGAGATAAAATCATCCTTCTTAGTGATGAATGCATTTTCCATAGAATGAGATTCTCATAGAAATTTGTAAGCCTTAATTACTCTAGGTCCACTAAGATTTCTGCTTCTTTCATCAAGTTTTAAAGCTTCAATTTTGGCTATCATGATGTCTAGAGTAGTACTCTCAAGATCAAGAGTATTTTTTAGCATGGTTACATTCCGTTTCTAGCTTTCAGGGAGACTGTGAAGCATCTTTTTGTTTAATTCTTTAATTTTGTAAGTGACTCCCATGATTTCCAAGTCATTTACTAACTGTACAAATCTATGCAGTTGCTTAGAGATTGATTCTCCCTTGGTGTGGTGAAATGTTTCATACTGATTAACAAGCTTGTCTTTGTTGATTTTAGCCACTTCACTACTTCCTTCACACATGATTTTGAGTGCATCCCACACAGCTTTTGCAGTTCCATACTTCTCCAGTCTTTTCAGCACATCCATCTTGAGTGCTTGAGTCAGAATTGAGTAGGCTTTGAGGTCTATCTTGATTTTCTTGTAGTCTTCTTCATCTAAGGTCAGATCTTCAATGGGTATTCTAACAGTTCTATATATTGCAGCTTGATCTGCACATAGAGTAACAGGGATGTGTGGCCCCTTGCATATTGATATCTAGAAATCAGGATCTACACCTGTGATATAATTCCTAAACCTAATCTTCCACTGTTTAAACTCATATTTATGTTTAAGCATTGGAGGTTTAGGTGTATGACCAAGTTTTGAGTAGCTGTTAGAATCCATTTTAACTATGTGTTTAACTTGTATAATATAAGTTTAGATGATTTTAGGATTGATTAGTCCAACTTAGTCCAAACAGTTCCAATGGAATTCAGAATTAGATATGTGATGATACTGAGTTTTTTGAGTTTCTTGGTGTTGTGAGTATTTTGATGAGTATGTGTTGACAAGAGTAAATTCTACTGTTTACTAAGTAGAGAATATGATATACTCTACTAGCAACTCGATTACCAGATCAATCGAATTCTATTCAGTTCTTTCGCAGATCTGAAAAAGAATCGAGAGCCAAAGCTCTGATACCAATTGAATGGGGTTGAGTAAGAGTGATATTCTTACTGTGAATCGAATATGGTAACCAAGTCAATGATTGAGTGGAGGAAACAAACAATCAAAGAACATTCAATGCAAGAAAAATACTCATAAATGCTTTTGTATTGATATATGAAAGTTGATAAATTACAAAGAATAATTACAACAAAAATTCTCTATCTATTAGCCGCCACCTCATGTACGAGGTATCTATTCAATTTATAGGCAGACAAGATGCCTTTTACAAAATGACTAAACTACCCCTGACCTATTACATCAGAACTAATCTAAGTCTTCATCCACATCTTTGCTTGTTCATCCGCATTGACAAATGCGAATGAGTTAACTTGATCAACATTTCTTCACTTGATTAACCGCATTAGTATGTTGGTCATCCGCATTGGTTAATTTGTGCGCATTTGTTCGGTCATCCGCATTTGTCAATGCGGATGAGCAACGTCTTGTCTACATTTACTTTGTCTTCCATATTAGTCAATGCGGAAGAGTAAGTACTTGTCCGCATCTATTCTTGGTCTTCCGCATTTGTCAATGCGGAAGAACAAATACTTGTCCGTATTTGTTCTATGCCTTCCGCATTGACAAATGCGGGAGACAATACTTTATTCTTCTTAGCAAATTCTTCATCCGCATTTCTTCTTGGACTTAAGGGATTTCAGCAGAACAATCATCAAATCACCCATTGAGTTGGCATGTATGGCCCTTTCAAGGGTCCAACACTTTATAGTACGTATTTATAAGATACGCCAAGTGTGCATTCATGTTTATAGCAACCATACCTCCAAATACTTCTTGACACATTATGTAGTGGGTTTTTTAAACAAATGTTTTGCTTCATGATCAAATAGGGTACGGGATAGGATCCAAGCTGAATATTGAACATAAATACCAAGCTTTATACTGAGTGTGCTGAATTTTTGACAACACATTAAAAATTATTATTAATGATTAAAAACTATTAATTATTTACCTTGGAATTACTATAACCGGACCATTCCTACCATGGTCATTGTTACAGTGAGGCATTTGTTTCTTCAGGTGCATTTGATCCTTCAACATCGTCACCATCAGCAACCTTTCCTAAAACCTTTTTCGTACACTTCGCGCAGCTGTTGTAATATCATTCATTTTTTAACAATTAGTAGTTAACAACACTTTAATATATTAAAATAAAAAAATGAATATATTTTACCTCTTCAATCTCAATGGCCTCTGTTGGTTTCAGGTTCAAGATTACACACTCACAAACTATCTTACTTTCATAACTTTTAATCAAACATACAAATAGACTAAAAAACATGATGCAAACATGTGTCACTACACCTATAAAATAGATCACTAATTAACTCCACTACTTCACTACTTAAACTAATTCAAAATGAAAACTTGCTATATAATTTAAATAACACATGACTTAAATATTAGACCCGTGACCCGACTTTAACCCGATCAAAATTAACCCAATATCCATCCTCTTAATCTTCATCTCGGTTCTTACTACTTGCTCGTTGATTGAACCACATAGGTTCGATTCTTGCTACTTGCTTTAAGAACTTATAGTTATTATCTCTTGCTCTATTCTTAATTGCTATCTTCTTGTTTCATTGAAACAATTCATCTTGCCTTTACTACTTGCTACTTACTATTGCTCTTGCTCTTGCTTCTTTCTTTCTTGCAACCTTGCTTCATTATATAGATTTGCTTCTCCCATCTCATAGCTACCAAAGAAAAACAAACACAAAAAATATAGACATTTTCTTTTCTTCGTATGATAGCAAGCCCACACTTCAATTGAAAGCTATATTATTTTGTTTGACTTTTCAAATATCTAATCACAGCTTCAAGTTCGTGATCGCACTATATTATAGAATCACAAAGATTCGTCTTCAGAAATTGTTTCTTCCTTCTAACATATTTGCGTTGTTCAGTTAGTCTTTGATCACATAGATCTTCCTTGAATCTGATAAGTCGAATAACATCAATTTATTTGGCTCTTTTTCTTTCTTAAGCAAACCACCAGTCATGGTTGTATCATCCGGTCTCGGTCTTTCTCTCTTCTCTTCTCAGTCTTATTGATACGGTCTTCTTGGTCTCTTCGCTTTCAAGCCGTCGGTCTTTGCGTAGCTTAACGGTCTCTTAGTCTCATGCTAGAATTTTAACAGCGACGGTTTCTTCACATAGGTCCTTCTCCGGAGTCGGTCTGCTTCTTTGGTCTTTGCTGCTGTAGCAGACGGTCTTCACATCTCTTCTTGTGATTCACATGAAATCACCACCCTTCTTCATCGTCTCCAACCATGTGTTGCTTCTACTGTCGTTCCGATGATCGTTGGCTTCTGATGCAAACATACTATAAAATACAAGATTACATACTCACAAACTATCTTACTTTCAAAACTTACAATCATACATACAATAGACTAAAAAGCATGATGCAAACATGGGTCACTACACCTATAAAATTGATCACTAATTAACTCCACTACTTCACTGCTTAAACTATTTCAAAATGAAAACTTGCTATATAATTTAAATAACACGACTTAAATATTAGACCCGTGACCCGACTTTAACCCGATCAAGATTAACCAAATAGCCTCAACAGCCTATTTGAAGTCATAGTGAACTAGAAATTCGTCCATTAAAATGTAGAACCAAGAGTAACAGAACGACCAAGCACAGATGAAACATCATTTTTAAAATGGCCAGTTAAGCTAAAGAACATTAAAAATGTTGGAGCATATATAGTGTGTCCGTCGCTTCTCGAATAGTCTAGGCTTAATGTAATACACCTAATATGCTGTTAACACATGAAACTGCGTCATTCGCAGGAGCATATGCGAATGAGACTCAGTCGTACGACTGAGCCATGCTAATGGACCAGCCGTGCGACTGAGAGATGCTATTGGGACATTCGTAAGACTGAACCATAAGTATGGTCCAGTCGTACGATTTAACCATACGCATGGTCCAGTCGTACGATTGAACCATCCGCATGGTCCAGTCGTACCATTGAAGCATACGCATGGTCCAATCGCACGAATGGGCCCAGTCGCATCTAATATGGGCCGAGGCCTATATATACCAGTTTCAATGTGTAGAGAGATTAAGGATTTTGAGAGGGAGTCCGCCCGGGAGCCTAGAACTGCCGGATGAGAGGGGAGATCATGGTCGATCTCCCCTTGCCAAGAGTCTTGATTCTTATGTTGTAACGAGCTTGTAATCGTTAAGTTTTATCAATGAAACCATTCAATTAAGGTTCGTATTATTGTTTGACTTTTGGTTTGTGCTGTTATTTATCATTCCGTCAAGAACATGCTCGAATGTTTATCGATCCAACCGACTTCACAAAAAAAAATTAGTTATATTTGTTTATTTAAGAATGAGTTTTAGGGAAAAAGTATATATGTATAACAATCTTACTAATTGTTAAAAAAGTTTATTTCATCCATATCACTATCAATGAACACCCTTATTATAGTGGAAACATAGGATTTACCTGTTATTTATGAAAAGAATATTAACTACACAATGTGAAATGAGAAATAATAATAAATAATAAACAAGAATAATAATATATGTGTAAACATAGAAAGATTTCAGCGCCAAATCACTGGTGTCTTCCAAATTAGAGAATAAAAACAATCTTTAAAACAATTGTATTTGTTGAGACGTAATGAGAAAACTTTTCTACATATTCATCTCATAAGGTCACATAAATACATTTGTTCATTCAATTCTCAAAATTATATATTTTTATTCGAAACTAAAATAGAAACGATTGTTGTATAAATCATATCATACTCTAAATATTATATTTCCATTGTTTTCCTTTGTGATTTCTTTCCCATTTTTCCAACACTAACAACCTTGTCAAAAATTGTCCGTCGTATAAATCCAATAACATCTGCAATAAATGAAGTTTTTCTGGCCGGTACAAACCATGCTAGGTAGGTTTTAGTGTCCATTTTTTTACTAATGTAAACATACGTACCCGTTGTTTCATTGAGTTGAGCATTTCTAGTCAAAATGTCAATAAATGAAGTAAACGACAGCCCATAACGGTCACCAAAATTCTCTTGGATTTTGGCAATTCTTGTGCGGTAAAGAAGCGGATTTTATGAGGGTTGTTGACGTACTTGAATTCGTTGTTATTTTAACATAATGTTGGATTGATCATCTTCAAGAACACTCCTTTTTAAAGATATTTTCAAATCGGTAGGAATACTTATTAACACAAGTTACATGCATACGGCTCCCCTGGAAAAAGAATGTATGAATATGATCAACATTTACTATTATCGTGAAAGTGTATTGAAATTAAATCTGTGATGGTTTAGAAGGTACCTCTTTATCAACAAGAATTATTTCAGTTAGCAATTTATCGTTCAGGTTTTGTTTACTTTGTTCTCTTTGGAGCTAATAACTCAAATCTGGATGGTAAATTTACAAAGCTTCACATCCAAATATTTTAGCAAAGTTATTGAGAGGAAACCATTAATCTGTAAGAAAGAAGAAGAAGAAGAAGAATGTTGGATCAAGAAAGGTTGGTGCAACCAAAACAAACACTTTGACAATTTTGGTTCAACTAAAAAAGGACTTCCAAAGGCAAATGTTGAACTTCTAAAGGTCAAGTCTGATGGAGCTTCTGAAGAGAAACTCCAACTTCTGAAGACAAAGTCCTCCTTCTTCCGAAGTTCTACACTTAGAAGAATTCAAGAGAATGACTTCCGAAGTATAAAGGCCGGAAGAATGTCTCAAGCCTTGGAAGAAGTAGCATCTTCCAAAGTACAAGTGGCTTTGGAAGAACAAGTTTTTCCGAAGCCAATAACCTTCGAAAGAACCTACTATGAACCGTGGACATAAGTATGGTTCCTCTAACACTCCACTGCAAATCTCTGATATATTGCATGGTGTTTTCCCACGCCCACGTAGTTGACAATATTTTATACTTTATTCATCGGTTAGTACAAATACCATGACTACCAAATCTTAGATAGTATTTTATTCAAGATACCTTACCTTTAGCATTGTAGTATTTGCTTTAGTCATAGGTTTCCAGCTGGTATCAAAGTATATCCGGCTGTAGGTAGTAGTATATATATAGTTTCTCATTGTAACTCATGTAACATGCTTGTTAGAGTCTTATAATACTTTGAGTTAAGAAGTAATATATACAAGTATGTTGAAAATTATCTTCTTGTGCTTTGATTACTTAGTATATTACTATCAACTCTTAGAGGGATTCTACATCATCAAACCAAGTGTGATTCAATGTGTTTGAGAGACTAAATTAGTGTTGAGTAACCAAAACCAATCCTGTGATTGGTATCAGAGCTTCTTAGGCACTTGATTGTGAGATCTTACCATCCAAATCAACCTTTTCCTCACTCATTCTTTCACCACACTCAAAATGGCCCTCAATAAAAAATTCTTAAAGGTGAAATGAGAACATTGTCTAAAGCCCTATCATCACCCCTATGAATTTCAGATCATAGAGCAGACGGATTAAAGGTTTCATTAGGTATCAAGACAGCATGATGCAGAACTCTATCACCAATGGCCCTTACAAGCCAAAGGTTGCAGCACCGACTGGAAATGGTGCTATGATAAAGAAGGCTATTCAAGACTATTCTGATGAAGACCAGAAGTGACTAGAGATTGATAGAAAAGCAATGATTGTTCTTATGACTGCCATACCCAACTCCATCATGGTGGGTTTTGAGCATTCTCAGTTAGCCAAAGAACTCTTTAATGCTTTATCTCAGATGTATGCCAGCTCCAAGGACTCCAAGAAAGATTCCTTAAAGCAACAATTTAAGAATTTCACTTATATTGCTAGAGAGAGCCTTAGCCAGCAATACTTTAGGTATATGGATCTTATGTCATCCTTTTAGTCTATGGGTATAGCTCTTGAATTAAAATATTTCTCAAGAAAATTCATGAGTGCACTCCCAAATGAGTGGACGTTCTATTGTGTCTCCATGAAGAGGACAAAAAAACCTAAACTCCCTCACCGTGACCGAACTATATGGCATCTTTGATGAATACCCTGTAAAGATGGAAAACAAGAGAGGCCACCAAGTGAGCAAACCCTCAAGCCTTCCTGCTAGCAACACTTTAATGGTTATTGAAGGCTCAAGACCACCCCAACCTCAGCAGTACCTCACTTACTCCCAGCTGGCATCCAGTTCTTTTAAGCTATACATCACATTCTATTACTCGAAGGTCTCAACATGCTTAGTCGAGTCCTTTCCAGGGAAGTTATGCCTTTGTCTTAGGAAATGGACATTCTAGTGATTTTCAGTTTTGCTTTGATGATCTACAATGTTTCAGTCTAGAAGATGTGGAGTACATGTACATTGTCCAACAGATGGCTCTGTTAACATACAAGGCAAAGAAGTTCTTCAAGAGAACTACTAGGCAGTTCCCCAAAACCCAACTAACATCAAGTTTGGGTTTGACAAGACAAAATCTTAATGTTACAACTGTAACTAACTTCATTACTTTTCCTGGAAATAAAAGGCTCCCAAATAAAATCCAAGAACCTCTTAAGCCTCCACACATACTACTACTCCTAAAGCCACTAGGAAATCAACTGAACAACACACAATTGTTGTTGCTCAGGAAGTTGACCGGAGCTTCATGGTATAGGATGTGAGTCCTACTCAAGCATTAATGGCTGGAACTCATGACAACAAGGTATTTGAACACCTTTGTACTTCAGCTTGTATTGCTGAAGTTAAACTGTATTAGGACTACAATATGGAAATAAAATCTGATATTAAGTCTTTAAATATTCTTAAGAGTTATTAAAAAGGGCTAAATCTTACTATAAAATGAAAATAGAACAGTTAGAGAAACTGTGTCCTTTTTAAAACATGAACATACCAACTATAAGGCTTAAATCAAAGATTTAATTTCCAAATTAAGTGAGACTCAAGCCCAGCTAGTCATGACTGAAGCTCAAGCCAGGAAGCATGCTATCTCTAAGCAAAACTTCCAAGCCATTCTTGCACCATCCTCCCACTCAAAAATATGTTATCAAAACAAAGGTTTATTGGGAACTAATGAAATTGCTCCACCACACTCTTATTAGTTTATTAGATAACCAAGATGTGGGACTGAAGAGCAAGAGGTTTCATCTACTGACCCACCTTCCTATGAGTTGAAGAGTGATGCAACTATGGAGACCATCATAGCGAAGAACTAGGTAAGGTAACCCTCATCCACTAGTGATGATCAACCCCTAACCACTAAAGCCAGAAGAAACAGAGCTAAGGCAGCCCAAAAGGCTGCTAAGAAAGTGGTTTAGTCCAAGTTGAAAATAGACCCAAAACAAAAGGGTGTGTTTATTTCAGCTGGATTCCAAGTGGTTGAGAACTCTGATCCTGGAAAGGTGTGTTGTACCAGCACACCTGTCCTGCAGTAGGATCAGAAGTAAAGGTAAAGAGCGTTAATGAAGACAAGAAAAGCAAGAAACAACAGTCCTCAAATCCCCCAAAGATTAACATCGCATATATAATGTGTGGTCTATAAAACCATATGACTAAGATTATTACTACAATCCTACAAGCACACATTATGCAAATAATGTTTAGAAAGATGGAGTCAAGGAGGGTTTCACATTTGAACCTTATCACATGGTTCAAGTGATGAAGAAGGGAAAGCTTATTTCCGAAGCAAAGTTGCTTTCGGAAAAAACTCATTCTTCTGAAGGGAAAATAGCTTCAGAAGATAAAGCTAAGAAAATTCAAAAAAGCAAGAGAGTTCCTTTGAAACCTTTTGAGAAAAAGACTACTTCGGATGAAAAGGTGGTGAAGGCTACTTCCAAGAAAGAGAAGCTTCTGAAAGAATGTCATGTTGTTCAAGCTTCAACAAGCTCATCTACACTATCAGCCAAGGGATGGAATGGAAGATCAAAGAAGATATTGCAGCCTAAACCTCTTTTTCACAAAATTTTATTGAACCCCATGCATGCATTTTGGTTTAATTAAATCCTCATCATTAGAATGCCCAAGACCAATAAGGCTTGGTGCAGGATCTGTTTTGGCACTCAACACTTGGTTTTTCTCTTAGACTCGCTTATGTTACACTCAGATCAAATGAAGCACAGTCTATTCTAAGAGTTGATAATAATATAATAAGTAACAATGAACACAGAAAGATAATTTTCAAGATACTTGCATATATTGCTTCTCAACACAAAGTTTTACAAGACTCTTACAAGCATGGTTTATGAGTTACAATGAGAAACTATATATAAAACTACCTAGAGCTGCAAAACTTTGATACTAGCTGGGATCTTCTAACTAAAGCAAATACTACAAAGATATAGTTTAAGGTATCTTAGATAATGGCTAGTCTAAGATATGGTAGTCAAAACATGTCCCCTGACTTACCTTTTCTCACCAACTAAAGTTGGTAACTTGTACTAACATAAAAAGGTGAATAGTGGAATATAGTATGGTCAACCACATTGCCTTTTGGCAAAATTCCATGCAGTATCAGAGGTCTGCAGCGGAGTGTCAGAGACCATACTTGTGTCCACTAGTTCATAGCAGTATCTTCTGAGGGTTAAATGGCTTCGGAAGAACAAGTGCTTCCGAAGCCACTTATACTTTGAAGAGGCTACTTCTTCTGAGGCTTGATGGACTTCTTCTATTCTTCATAATTCAGAAGTTCACTTATGATCTTTTCTTCTAAGACCTGATCTTCAGAAGTGAGCACTTTGTCTTCGGAAATAGAGTTTGTCTTTGGAAACAAAACTGTTACATTGTATTCGGAAGAACTCTATTTCCTTTGGAAGTCCATATTTAGTTGTAGAAGTCCTTTGTAAGTTGCACCAAAATTTGTTTAAGTGGTTTGGTTTTGGTTACATCAGCCTTATAATTGATCCAACAAACACCCTCTAGGCTGATGCTACCAAAACCTCACTTATTCCTGCTTCTCAAAACTTTCAGCACCAAGGAAAGCAGATATTTATCCATTTCTTTTTTCTTCCCTGAAGAAGCGCTGAGAAGCTTGTACAAATCATTTCTTGATAGGAACTCTAGTCTGTCACCCTAAATGATAGGGTCCCTTTGAAAAGAGTTAGTTGATGAGAGCTGTAATCATACTCCCATCTAACTATAGGTTCCAATTCAGGGCCTTCCACCATCTATAGAAAAGAGGTGCTTTTGGTGGTTCAGCTTTCCTTGTCTTCCTTCTCGCTCAGTTTCAACTCTTCTTCAATCCTTGCCTTTGTGGTAAGCTCAGCAAGAGAAAGGCTGCTAAGATAATTTCTTATGTGAGCAGTATTTATAGACTTAGAGGGATTGGAGAATGTTTCTCTGCTAACTCAGTAATGTCAAATCTGCTGGAGTGTAGCAGAGAGGAGGCATTCAGGCAGTTGCTTTCTCCATTCTCTCTCTCCGCAACAAAGTTTTGAGAGGCTTCATTGAACGTCCACTGAATGATTTTCTTTCTGGGAACAAGAGGCTGACTAGGAATCTTGTCTCCTCTCTTTGTGTCCAGTAGAGTCACCAGCTTTCTTCTTAGTTTCTTCTCTTCATCATTTGAGGAGTCAGAGCTAAGACCAGAAGTCTAGCAGCATGGTCCAGTGTTCCTCTAGGCAAATCAAGAAATTGATCTCTTATGAAGGAACATGAAGATCCATCAACATAGGTCAGTTTGACAAAGTCTTCTTCACAAGAGATGTCGCTTGGAGTTATGCAATTTAGAGCTTTGTCATAATTGCCTTGAATTCTTCTAGGGAGAGATGTTTGGAAGGATGTGGGGATGGTTGGGAAGGTTGTGGTGCAGTGGTTATGGAGAGTGTTTTGGGTTGAATGATGGGTAGTTTAAGTGGTTGAGGTGAGGAAGTGGGTAAAGATAGTGGTGTAGGTTCAGGTGTGAAAGGTTCTGTTTTGATGATGAATAGAGAGGGTGTTGGTTTAGGTTGGGGTTGAGTGGTTGGTTGAAGGTCATCCCCTGTACCCTTTTATACATCTCTTTCCTTTTGCCCACACGAATATGAGCCTTGATTTCACTGATAATTCGCTGGAGTGTCTTTTCAGACATGGGTCCCACCTGCTTGCCAGAGAAGCCATGAGCCCGAAGATAGTCTTTCATCTAGGCTTTCTCACCTATCTTCTTGGTCACAGTGACCCTTGCTTCTTCTTATTTCTTCTTCTTCTTCTCCCTCAACTTTTCTGTTTTAGCTTTCTTTCTCTCTTTGTCCAGTTGATCATGCTCTTTGTTGAAGAGCCAAAGGATCATATCATCATTGTGTGGAGATATCTCTTGAGCAAAGAAACCTCTGGAGGTTAGGAAAGCTATCCTTTCCTTCCTGAGTTAGATGTCAGCTTCCTTCTATTCTCTTTCTTTCTCTTCCTCTAAGGCCAACCATGCTGCATCCTTATGTTGTTCATTCCGCAGCCTGGTTTCCTTTTTCAGTTCCACCAACTCCTTTAATGGTAGCAGGAGTATGTCTTTATTGGTAGCTCCAAGCTTGATGAGATCGTCAATGATCTCTACTCTCTTCTTATTGTTGACTGCCTCCTAGTTGGCTGCAGCTGCTTTGGAACTGCCAGTTAACAATTTCCCGTTGGAAGTCTCCTTTTCTTTTAAGCATTCAATCTTCTCCTCTTCCTGAACCTCTTCCATAGTCATTTTCTTCTTTCCTTTATCATCTTTTGAAGTGCTTGACTTTGGTGGTTCTTGGAAAGTGGATTCATATTGTGACAGAGGCAAAGAGAGTGTTTGAGCTAGAGGTTGATCAAGAAAGTTGTCACTATTCACCTCAAATGCTAGCTCTAGAATTGCATCTCTGATGATTAGATCCTCGAACAGTGAGAACAATCCTTCCGCAGCTTCCATTTGAGCTTGTTCTTTCGAGGCTTTGACATCAGCTTTGAAAGTTTGAGGGAGTGCATTTTCTGTCCCAACTGTTACAGTTGCTGGGCCATCAGTCTTTATTTCCCCTTCAAATTAAATCTTAGGTTCCATTTGGACCTTAAGTTGACCAACTTCTTCAATAGGGGTAGAAGGTGCACTAATCCTCTGAAGCTCTTTAGTTCCAAAGTACAACATAGCTGCATCAGGGCTTGGCTGATCTATAGAGGATCTTAACAAAAACTTGGAGAAGAGTCTATAGAGATCTTTGAACATCCATGGGTCAATTTGCAGTACAACTTGGGATGGCTCAGAAAAGGTAGTTGCAATGGGAACTGAAAATTTTGAAGTTGAAGTTTGGCTCAGTGGTTCCACAGGTGTTTATCTCTGAACACTCTCCCCCTTTTTGGTAGAATCATCTAAGAGCTAGATGAGCTAGAAGAAGAGTTCAAGGATACCTAAATGGGTACATGCCTAACAGATCTCTCAATCTATTTCTCAGCTAGTTAAGCCTTGAGATTGTCAATCTCAAGTTGCTGAGTGGCAGACCTATCCTCTAAAGTCCTAACCTTGGGTTAAGGTTTGAAATTTTAGAAAGCAAGTCTTGTGTGAAGAGTTGCAGTTTTCCCTCATCTTCTTTTGAAGAATCACAGGGAGATGAGGTAACATACCTAGTATGTTTAGCCTCACCGCTAGATGTGGTTTCTTGGCTCCCTGTTTTCCTTTGCTTAATGAAGTCTCTTTTAGAGTCATCAAAAGGCATGGTTGCCACAGATTCAGTCTTAGAAATGTTACCACTATCCATAAGGTCCAATGAGGCACCTTCTGTAGTGGCAGCTGAATCTGCATGAGTCCCCTCCACATCAGTGGGACTCACCTCAGTAAAGGTTTGCTGATGGGGGCTAGATATAAAAGGTCTCTCTAGGCTCTGTTGATCTTTGAGAGAGTGTTGTAGATCAACTACATTGCCATGGAGGGACGTAATCTCTTCATTAGTTTGAAAAGAAGGTCAGTGAAGGATAAAGTGGTTAAACCTACTGACTCAGGACCTTGATCAATGTCTACAGGCATTGATCCTATGGTGGTGTTGTCCCTTTTTGGCTGCTCAGAGGAGTATAGATACTCACCCTAAAGGCTTTCAGCTTGGGTTTCAGGCTCATGGGTTGGAGACTGGGGAGACTCAAGATCCATATTAAGGTTAATGGTGAAGGATGGTAAGACCTTAGAATGAGTGGGAGCACAATGTTTCACTCTAGTCCTTTTGGATTGAAGAGGAGGAGCTTGTTCAATCAGAGTAGATTGAACAAGGGTTCGTTTGGGGTGTCTTTGGTATGTGATAGTATGGGGTGAGAAGGTGTAGTTGGTGGTGTGGGGTAGTTGCTGGTGTGGGTTCATCACCTGTGGGGTGAACAGGAATGTCACAAGAAGCTATTTGCTTAGTTATACCTGGAAGCAGAGAAGTGTACCTTCCTGTAAAGTTGGTGGACACCTTCTTCAAAGTCTTGAAGATGGTTGGCCTCATTTGAGGAATAGTCAAAGCAGCTATACAAACAAGCTGACTCTGGTCCAACTCACAGTTGATAATGTGCTAGAGAAATCTGGGATACATAAAGAATGTGTCCCGCTGGAGATTTCCCATAAGATTGGTTAGCACAATTCTTGAGTATTTGAATCTGAAGCCTCTCACCATTCCATGAACTAGGCATCCTAGTTCATATAGAATTTGATCCCATCCCCCAGATTTATTTGACAGACAGTGAAGAACAACATGCAGCAGGAACTTCCAGTGGTAAGAGAAGTTGAATTTATAGACAGTTGACCTGATGTCTCCACCATATCCCATTTGAATGTAAGTGCTGTCTAAATCTGATTTGGAGAACTCTATGGATGCACCCTCATCATGAAGCTTGAGATGATGTTTGATGAGTTATTCAGTAATGACCAACTCTTGGTCACAAATGTTGGATCGTATTACACGAACCCCATTTAGGATTTCAATCTGACCATTATCCCAAAATTCAGCCATTTGACTGGAGTACACAGTGGGATTAACTATCAGGGCAGTGTAATAGAATGATTGGGTAAGAAAGGAGATGATTTCATAAAAGTCAATATCTCTTGAGGAATCAAGAAGTGCGACCTGATTAAGTTGAGGGTTCAGTGCTATTTGTGAAAAATGAAGGTGAATGAGTTCGAGCTTCGGTGAATTGGGAATGAAGGAAACCTTTAGGGCAGTAAAAATGAGGTAAGAAGATGAATGTGAATAGTTAGGATTATTTAAAAGAGGGTGAAATGGTGGTAATGGGGTTAGGATAAGGTGATGTGATTTTTTAGTGGATGAAGTGACAGTGGCAGTAAGGTTTAGTTCAGTTAAATAATCCGACATCATTAACAAAATCTTTACTTTTTACAGTATGGGCCCACGAGATTTCCATTACACAGTAAAATCTCTCTTTCGAATATAAATCATTTCTAAAGGTAATTGTCTTCTAAAGAAATTCCTATTCCGAAGGAAAATCTTGCTTCCGAGAGTAAAGATTGCTTTCTGATGGAGGAAGTAGATCTTAAATGTAAACAATCGCTTCTTTCGAGACCAGAAACTCTTCCAAGAAGAAAATTATCCTTGGAGAATTTGGCTTCGGAAGATATGTAAAATATCGTCCGAGGGTTAATTCCTCTTCGGAAGAACTTATACTTTAAGAAAATTTCAGAGAGAGACCTTTTGTAACAGGGCATAGAATGTATTGACATAAGACATTACATATACAAAAAGGTTTTCAAAAGAGGTAAGCTAATCAATGTTTATCAATCCAATAGCTCTAATGAGATACTTAAATCTCTACTCATCAAAAGCTTTGGTGAATAGATCAGCATAATATTCATTTGAATCAATTTTGATTAGCTTGATCAGATTTTTCTTATGAATATCTCTACTGAAGTGATACCTGATATCAATATGCTTTGTCTTGGAGTGCTTCACAGGATTTTCAGTAATAGAGATAGCACTATTGTTGTCACTATAGATAGGAGTGCTCATAAAGTTGAATGCATAGTCTAACATCTAGTTCTGAACCCACACCACTAAGCACAACAACTTGCAACAGCAATGTATTCAGCTTCAATAATTGATGTAGAGACACAAGATTGTTTCTTACATTGCCATGAGATGTTCCTTCCACAAAGAAATTGACATCCTCCTGATGTTGATTTCTTGTCAATGTTGCAGCCACCATAGTCACTATCAGAGTAACCATAAAGATTAAAATCATTGTTCCTAGGATACCAAAGACCTAGTTTAATGCTCCTTTGAGGTATCTGAGGATCTCTTGGTAGCATCTAGGTGAGACACCCTTGGAGTAGCCTGATATCTTGTATAAATGCAAGTTGCAAACATGATATGAGGTCTACTAGTTGTGAGATACATCAGAGAACCATAATCGCCCTATATTGATGTTGATTAGTATCCTCCCCGTCAAGGTCAGGACAAAGATTATGGTTCTAGGTATGGGTGTCCTTGGCTGGCTTACAATCTTTCATTTCAAATCTTTCTAAGATGTCATTGACATACTTCGATTGATTGATGAAGAACCCTTCTTCATTTGCTTCACCTAAATTCCAAGGAAAAGTCCATCTTTCCCATGGAACTCATCTCAAACTTCGTTTTCATAATGCTTTCAAAGTCTTTTCACATTTGGTCATTTGAGAACCAAATATGATGTCATCAATAGACTTAAACAAGAAAATATCCTT
Organism: Flaveria trinervia; assembly: GCA_025506515.1. NCBI lineage: Eukaryota > Viridiplantae > Streptophyta > Magnoliopsida > Asterales > Asteraceae > Flaveria > Flaveria trinervia. Next base: position 64,290 of record JACCIX010000273.1, on the reverse strand, counting down.
TCCAGACTTCCTTATAAAGAGAGTATTATCAATGGTACCTCTGTTTAACCATTCTTCAAAAGAAAGTGAGACAAAGTCTCATACCACAACCTAGGTGCTTAGTGCAGCCCATAAATAGATTTATCTAGTTTGCACACACAGTTGGGGTGTTATGGTCTTCAAATCCTAGAGGTTGGGACACGTAGACTTCCTTATCTATATCCCCATATAGAAAGGCACACTGACATCGAGTTGGTAGACAGAGAAATTCTTGGATGCAGCATAAGAAGGAAGATCCTAACTGCCTCAAGTCTTGCAACAGGTGTAAAGACATTAGTATAATCGATTCCTTCCTCTTGGGTATATCCTTGAACCACCAATCTTGCCTTGTTCTTGACAATCAGGCTCTGTCATCTCTCTTGTTTTTGACACCCCATTTGGTGCCTATAGGTACTTGACCAGATGATAGCGGACATAGGTTCCAAACCTTTTGTCTTTTGAATTGAAGCAGCTCCTCTTGCATCAATTCAACCAGCTACTATCTTTCGAGGCATCTTCTACCTTCTTGGGTTCTATCTGAGATAGGAAGCATGAGTACATGTAGACATTCCCATTCTGACTATGTCCTCTTGTTCTCACACCTTCAGAGACATCCCCTATGATGTTCTCAGCTAGATGAGTGTTATGAATCCTTAAACGAGGAATTACTTCTAGCTGCAAAGATAGATCGAGATTGGACATATTTTGCTTTGTCCAACTACTGTTTCAAGTTCATTCAATGAGGACTGGTTGAATAAAAGACAAACATCATTATCTATTGCTGTGAAGTAGCATTATGGTTGCCTGTTCCTTCAAAATGCTACTTCTATCAGCTTGGTGTTGTGTAGGGTCACCTGATGAACTTTAAGGAACAGTAGGTGATTCACTGATTGAAGCTCCACTATTCCTTGAGATGGTTATATTTTCAGATCTGTCCATAGTGGCAGCTTGATTTGGTCAGCTCTTCGAGAACTTGGAAGAGGTCTGGGTAGCTTAAATATTTGATCAACATCAGCATCATTGTGAGCACCTGTTCCAAATGGAATATTCTCAAGATGGTTTAGAATAGTTTGGAAACAATTCTAGATCAAAAATATGATCAGATCCATTCCCCCTAACATAAGAAGTGTGCTCATTAACAACATGTTGGATGATTACTCAATTGTTGATTTTTGGTGTTGTATACTATAGGACCGATGAAGGGGGTCAATTACAAGACAACAACAAAAAGAGGAGATTAACCAAACTTAATCAAATAGTAAGACGGATTAACCATAATAAGACACTAAGAACACAAGTAATATAAGAGAAAAACAAGAGACACAATGTATGGTTTTCAAGAATGCAGTATATTGCTTTCTCTATGTTCCATTACAAGTGTTACAAAGCATATAGAAAGATACAAGAACATGAGATACTTATACTACATCCTACAGCGACTATACTTTGAAAGCCAGCTGGACACAATTGACTAGACACAAACAAAATCAATTGTAGAGTCAAAGGCAGATTGCCTTTTGACTAGTGATTATGACATGCCATAGCTCACATCCTTATTCTATTACAAAAAGGATAAAGTACATGAAGTAGAAGTTACAGACTCAAGACCTCAATGTGACATCCGTCACCTTAAGGTCCGTCGAACGACATAATAACATTGAAATTTTTAATTAATCTCCTTTCTTCATGAACTCCTGCTTTACGGAGTCATGTCTGCTTATTTTCCCTTGTGCCTGTACTTCCTTCGAGAACGTGTGTTAAGCATAAACTTTTATAAATTTCTCTCACCATTACCACCAAATATATCATTTTTAATTTCGCCATTGTCACTAATAAAACCATTTTAGGCTATCAAATGCCAATAAATACGCTTTTAACCGTATATAACAAACATATTAAGATCGTAATCAACCGAAATAAATTTTTGGGAAACTCGAGGGTTAAGTGCAGGGACTAAACTTGTAATTTTGCAAACCTGGGCTGGGTATATAAGCCCCATTTCCAGCCATTTATCCTCATCTTCATCTTCTTCACCTTCAACCTTTTCTCCACTTTTTCTCTCGATCTAGCACCAAAAATCGTCACGATTGTGTGTTTTCACTACCAAATCTTGGGTATTATGTGTGTACGCGTTCCTAGCAGGTAGACAACCTTTTTCAACCTGTTTTGGTTCGGTTTTACTGCTGCGTTTTCTAGGGTTTCGGGTGCTCGGGTCATCCGAGCACATGAGGTGAGAGTGGGTGCGTGTGAGGTCTTTCTGCTTGTGTTTCATGTTGTGTATGTTGTTGAGTGTTTCTGGAAGTCCTCGTGGTATAAAAACCCGCGTTAGAGCAGCTTGGGGGCTGCTCAGCCCGACCACAGTCGCGATTCTGCAGTCCAGGCGACTGGGTTGTCGTGCGATTGAGCCGTGCGACTGAGTGAGTCGTGCGACTGAATCGTGCGTTTAAGTCAATCGTGCGACTGAGTGTGCGACTAGGCATGTCGTGCGACTGGGTGTTTGTATGCGATGAGTCATGCGTATGAATGATTGTGTGCGATTGAGTCAGGTGACCGACTGAGTGTATGCGATTGTGCGTGTTTCGCACGACTGGAGTCCAATCGCACGAATGAAGGTTCAATCGCACGAAAGTAGCTAATTCGCATGATTGAGGGTTGATTCGTGCGCATGGAGGTTGGGTCGTGCGAATGTGTGTGTTGGTGGTGCGACTGAGTCCAATCGCACGAATGAAGGTTCAATCGCACGAAAGTAGCTAATTCGCACGATTGAAGGTTGATTCGTACGAATGGAACGAGGGTCGAGCGTCTGATCCCGTCGTGTGTCTAATGATGCGTGTGTCCGCTTGTGTGTGTGCTACCCACGACCGAACCGATACAACCCGAACCGACCAAACATTACTATACGCTTTATACATGTCATAATGCTTGACCATAACTGTCGATAGGTGTTGACGATCATTGCATTCAACTGTCGGAAATCTCGACCTTTCATACTACCACTTAACATGTGAGTTTCGTGGCCCCTTTTTATGCTTATACTATTTTACAAACATTTACAAACATGGGGGAAAAGTATGCCGCCCGTTTTCTATGCTGTACTACATACATACAATTTTCATACAAGGAACAACGTGATACGTGTTACAAGTACTTATCTGATACATGCTTGAGTCTGCTGTGTGGTTCTATCTTTGCAACTATTTAATTCCAGTTTGGGAACCGACGGTTAGGTATTGGTAGTACTACTGGTTGACACCCCCACCCTCGTGTTGGTATACTAGTTAGTACCAACAATAGCCAGGTACGGGTCTTGGGTGAATATACGCCGACAATTTCTTTGTGTACGTCGCTAGGTTGGTTGCAAAGCTCATGTCATGTGTTTTACTGTGTATATAACTGTATTCACGGTATTCCATATCATTTACTTTATACAGCATCACTTACATTTTTATTACTTAAACCTGCGAGCTCACCAACAATTTTGTTGACCATTTTGAGCAATCTTTTCAGGTGATCAAGCTAGCTGAGGTTCTAGGTGTGCTGCCTTAGTGGAGACCCTAGGATGCATTTTTGGACTAAACATGTTGACAAACAGTTACTTTGAACAATGTTGAACGTGTAACAATTTCAATCTTTTGAAACTTGTTCCCGGGTTGTGAGAATTTACATTACAATTTCATCTTTAGTGATTATGTGAACGTTTTATCTTGTTATGCATATGGCTATGTTGTCGTGAACATTGACTATACACGACACAAGTCCCCTTGTTGTCGGGTGTGGTCATGACACGCTTGTCATCATTTTATTATTGCATCTCTATCGCTTACCATGTGTTATGACGATTCCGTCTCGTCGCAACCCCGTGTTTCCGCTCTTAGCGGGGGTGTGACAGACTGGTATCAGAGCCATTGGTTATAGAGAATTAGGCCATACGCTTGACCTAGACTATAACTAGGAACTTCATGTAGATTGCATGCCAGGGTTGTGTGCATTTTGTATCTCATAGTGTTCCTCATTACTGTCTGTTATCTATCTATTTCGTGAATCTTTCGCCCTATGAGAGAGCCCTTGTGCTCACTCTTTTATGGGATGCTCCTATTAGATCTTCTGTTCCCTCTGCGCGCCAAGTTATCATAACCAAATTCGGGCATTAGGACCCGAAGAGATCTTCACAGATCAGATACTGCGCTTAACCTTGGATACTGAGACCGACCCGAGGAGGCTATGTCTGTGTCCTTAAGGATGCGAGATAGGCAACCCCACCAGATATACGTGATTACATGCTTGGGCTCTCAGTTGACTTATGGATTATTATGGATATGATGTAAGGAAAGTCGGATGTCATGTAACCGGATCGGGCGTCATTCTCGGTACATCGTGGGTGTGGTGGGAACGCTGCGGGGAACCCTATATATAACATCACCGATATACCGAGAATATGCTTGAAATGGGCTGCATGGTGATCTTGACCGACGGAACATGAACATGGAACTTAATAAACGGAATACTTGTGTATCTTATGGTGACTAAAGCTTACATGTTACCTCTTTTATGAAACTAGAACATGCCGCCTCGAAGATCTATTCGCAGTAATAGTAGCGGAATTGAAACCCCAAGAGGCAGAGGCAGAGGCAGAGGCCGGGGAAGAACCCCAAGAACAAGTGATGCTCCTGCCAGTAACAATCAAGGAAGAGGGAACACTGATGTGGCAGCCTGATCGCTCAACAGTTGGCCGCACTGATTCCTACTATCGTGGCCCAAGTGAGCGATGCTCTTCAGAATTCTCACCCCCACGGGGACGGTGGCAATGAAAATGAGGATAACGGTAACCCGACTGGGAATGAAAGCAATCAGGAGACGGAAATGGTGGTATAGCCGGTAACGAAGCTGTAATTGTTAATGAGACCGGGGTTGTGAATACTAGACGGGGATGTCGTACAAGGAATTCGTGGCTTGTAAACCACGAGAGTTTGATGGCAAAGGTGGAGCCATAACTCTGACCAGATGGCTTGAAAAGATGGAGGCCGTGATCGACATCAGCGAATGCCTCGACAGCCAAAGAATTAAGTATGCCACTTGCTCATACAGGGCAAGGCACTGACATGGTGGAACACTCAGATTCAGGCTAGGGGAAGAGAATCCGCGATGCAAATGTCGTGGGATGAGTTCAAGGCCTAATCACCGAGGAGTACTGTCCTCTCAATGAGATGCAAAAACTTGAGCATGAGTTCTGGAATCATGCAATGGTGGGGGCGGGCACGCAGCCTACATCGATCGTTTTCATGAGCTAGCAAGGTTGGTCCGCATCTAGTCACCCCGGAATCAAAAAGGATAGAGAGGTACATTTGGGGACTTGCGCCCAAATCCGGGCAATGGTAACCGCTACCACTCCTCCTACTATTCAGAGCGCGATCTAAAGGTGGCGCTTTGACGGACGAAATGGTGAGAATGGGAGTTTGGGTAGAGGAGCGGAGAAGAGAAAGGATGTGGGGAAACGAGACGGTCGGTGCCGGGAAGTTTGACAAAAGAGCCAAGACAACCAGAAACTTGTGGCAGGACGCAGGGCAGGCGAAAGGCGGAGTGGTATGTGGGTCTGCACCCCAAATGTGACAAGTGCAATTATCATCATCCCCCAGGAACGCAGTGCGGGGTGTGCGCGATTGTAGACGACCGGGGCATCTTGCAAGAGACTGCAGAACAGCGCGAATATGATTGCAACCGGTCAACGCGGTTAACCCCGCCGGGAATGCAAGGGCTTGTATGAGTGTGGAAGTCTCGATCATTACCGAAACATGTGCCCTAGGCTGAATCGGGACCGGGTCAACAAGGAAACAACCAGCAGCAAGTGATGGCTATAGCTGGAAATCAAGGCCCGACCAATCAGGGGAATACAGCTCGGGGACGTGCATTCGTCATTGGAGCCAACGATGCTCGCCAGGACCCGAATTTGTCACGGGTACGCACTTACTCAATAATCACTTTGCATCTATACTGTTTGATACTGGAGCAGACAATAGCTTTATATCTTCTGAGTTTGTGTGCAATTGCTTGATTTGACCTAGTAGGCTAGAAACTAGCTACTCTAGAAATGGCCAACGGTAGGATTGTTCAGGCCGAAGAAATTATTAGAAAGTGCTCGATAATATTAGAGGACCACACCTTCGATATAGACTTGATACCCTTTGAGCTAGGAAGTTTCGATGTGATTGTGGGAATGGATTGGTTGTCGAAACACGGGGCCGAGATTGTCTGTCGAGACAAGGTAGTGCGAATCCCTATGTCGGACGGGGGAGTACTCAGAATTCAAGGAGAAAGACCGGGGAGAAACTTAAAGCTTATTTCTGCATGAAAGCACGTCGGAGTTTACGAAACAGTGCTACTCTTTTCTGGCACATGTGGTGGAAAAGAAGGAGGAGGAACAGGAATTGACAAATATCCCTATAGTGCGGGATTACCCAGATGTATTCCCAGATGACTTGTCTGGTTTGCCTCCTCCACGACAAGTGGAATTTCGTATTGATTTGGTTCCTGGAGCTACACCGGTAGCAAAGACACCGTATCGGTTGGCACGTCTGAAATGCAAGAATTATCTAGTCAGTTACAGGAACTACTGGAGAAGGGTTTTATTTGGCCGAGTCACTCGCCTTGGGGAGCACCAGTGTTATTCGTCAAGAAGAAGGATGGGTCGTTCCGTATGTGCATCGACTACCGTGAGTTGAACAAATTAACTGTGAAGAATCGGTATCCTCTCCCCAGGATCGACGACCTGTTTGATCAGTTACAAGGAGCTTCGTATTTTCCAAGATCGACCTTCGGTCTGGATATCACCAACTAAGAGTTTTGAGGAGGACATACCGAAGACAGCATTTAGAACTCGTTATGGGCACTATGAGTTCTTGGTCATGCCGTTTGGATTGACTAACGCACCAGCTGTGTTCATGGACTTGATGAATCGAGTGTACAAACTTACTTGGATAAGTTTGTGATCGTATCATCGACGACATACTTATTACTCTCGATCGAAGGAGGACCATGAAGAACACCTTCGGGCAATACTGGAACTGTTAAGAGAAGAGAAACTTTTCACCAAGTTCTCGAAGTGTGAGTTTGGCTGCGAGAGGTAAAGTTTTTGGGTCATGTGGTTAACAAAGACGGGATTCACGTAGATCCCGGCAAGATCGAAGCGGGTAAAGAAATGGGATACACCCAGACACCTTCAGAGATACGACAGTTCTTAGGATTGGCGGATACTATCGTCGTTTCATTGCGAACTTTTCAAAGATCGCTCAACCGTTGACATTGCTGACTCAGAAAGACAAGAAGTTTGATTGGGAGATGCGCAAGAACGGGCGTTCCAAACTCTGAAAGATAAGTTGTGCAATGCACCGATATTGTCCCTCCCGGACGGAACTGATGATTTTTGGTGTACTGTGATGCTTCGCATCAAGGGTTGGGATGTGTACTAATGCAGAAAATAAGGTGATCGCCTACGCTTCGCGACAACTTAAGGTGCACGAGAAGAACTACACGACTCATGATCTGAGTTGGGCGCTGTAGTATTCGCACTTAAAATATGGAGGCATTACCTGTATGGAACCAAATGCATCGTATACACAGATCATAAAAGCCTTCAACATATTCTGGATCAGAAGGAACTCAACATGCGACAGCGACATGGGTAGAGCTACTTAGTGACTACGATTGTGAATTCGGTATTATCCGGGAAAGCTAACGTGGTGGCTGATGCCCTAAGCCGCAAAGAACGCGTGAAAACACTACGTGCTCGAGCTTTGGGATTGACCATTCAAACAAATTGAAAGCTCAGATCCAAATTGCGCAAAGTGAAGCGTTGAAAGAAGAAAACCTTGCAGGAGAAGAATTCCGAGGTTGGATAAAAACTGATGTGCAAGGACGATGGCGTATAGTACTTCGTGGATCGTATATGGGTACCCAAGTGGGGAGGTGTACGTACCTGGTCATGGATGAAGCACATAAGACACGATATTCTATTCATCCTGGCGCAGACAAGATGTACCACGATCTCAAAGATCTGTACTGGTGGCCATGCCTAAGAAAGACATAGCCACGTACGTCAGCAGATGCTTGACATGCTCGAAAGTTAAAGCTGGACATCAGAAACCATCAGGATTGTTACAGCAACCTGAGATTCCCGAATGGAAATAGGAGAATATAGCCATGGATTTCATACCAAACTCCCTAAAACAAGCAACGGGCATGACTCGATATGGGTCGTAGTGGATCGAATGACGAAATCAGCACAATCTTGCGAATCCGAGAAGACTACAAAATGGACAAGTTGGCGAGATTGTACATTAAAGAGGTCGTGACAAGACACGGAGTGCGGTGTCAATCATCTCCGACCGTGACGGTCGATTCACTTCACGATTTTGGCAAACACTACAGAAAGCAATGGGCACTCGATTAGACATGAGTACCGCCTATCACCCTCAAACAGATGGCCAAAGTGAACGAACCATACAAACGCTAGAAGACATGCTGAGAGCGTGTGTAATCGACTTTGGTGGTAGTTGGATACTCATTGCCATTGATTGAATTCTCATACAATAACAGCTACCACACCAGTATTGGGTGTGCTCTGTTCGAAGCGTTGTACGGAAGGAAGTGTAGATCACCCGTTTGTTGGGCCGAGATGGTGAAAGTCAGCTAACAGGCCCAGAGATCATTCAGGAAACAACCGACAAGATCTTCCAAATCAACGCTAGATAGACTGAAAGCCGCTAGAGATCGCCAAAAGAGCTACGCGACAACGTCGAAAGCCTCTAGAATTCAACGTTGGGGACCGAGTGTTACTCAAAGTCTCTCCTTGGAAAGGAGTTGTTCGGTTTGGAAAGAAAGGGAAGTTAGCCCCGAGATACGTTGGACCATTCGAGATTACAGAAAGAATTGGTCCAGTGGCTTACCGATTAAAGTTACCACAAGAACTCAACGGTGTGCATGATACTTCCATGTGTCGAACCTCAAGAAGTGTTTGGCTGACGAATCACTTCACGTACCCATTGACGATATCAAAATCGACGAAAAGCTTCATTTTATTGAGGAACCCATTGAGGTCATGGATCGTAAAGTCAAACAGTTGAAGCGCAGTAGAATACCAATTGTTCGCGTAAGGTGGAATTCGAAACGAGGGCCAGAGTTTACATGGGAACGGGAAGATCAAATGAAACTCAAATACCCACACTTATTCGTGGAGACACTCTTGGACCTAACCTCCAACTCCAGCTGAATTTCGGGACGAAACTCTCTCAACTGGGGGATACTGTGACATCCATCACCTTAAGGTCCGTCGAACGACATAAATAACATGGAAATATTTTAATTAATCTTCCTTTTCTTCATGAACTCCTGCTTTACGGAGTCATGTCTGCTTATTTTTCCCTTGTGCCTGTACTTCCTTCGAGAACGTGTGTTAAGCATAAAACTTTTATAAATTTCATCACCATTACCACCAAATATATCATTTTTAATTTCGACCATTGTCACTAAAAAACCATTTTAGGCTATCAAATGCCAATAAATACGTGTTTTAACCGTAATATAACAAACATATTAAGATCGTAATCAACCGAAACAAATTTTTGGGAAACTCGAGGGTTAAGTGCAGGGACTAAACTTGTAATTTGCAAACCTGGGCTGGGTATATAAGCCCCATTTCCAGCCATTTATCCTCATCTCTTCTTCCTTCAACCTTTTCTCCACTTTTTCTCTCGATCTAGCCAAAAATCGTCACGATTGTCGCGTTTTCACTACCAAATCTGGGTATATCGTGTGTACGCGTTCTAGCAGGTAGACAACCTTGTTCAACCCGTTTTTGGTTCGGTTTTACTGTTGCGATTTCTAGGGTTTCGGGTGCTCGGGTTCATCCGAGCACATGAGGTCGAGTGGATGCGTGTGAGGTCTTTCTGCTTGTGTTTCATGTTTGTGTATGTTTGTTGAGTGTTTCTGGAAGTCCTCGTGGCATAAAACCCGCGTTAGAGCAGCTCAGGGGCTGCTCAGCCCGACCACAGTCGCGATTCTGCAGTTCAGGCGACTGGGTTTGTCGTGCGATTGAGCCGTGCGACTGAATCGTGCGTCTAAGTCAATCGTGCTACTGAGTTGTGCGACTAGGCATGTCGTGCGACTGAGTCGTGCGACTGGGTGTTGTATGTGATTGAGTCATGCGTATGAATGATTGTGTGCGATTGAGTCAGGTGACCGACTGAGTGTATGCGATTGTGGTGTTTCGCACGACTGGAGTCCAATCGCACGAATGAAGGTTCAATTGCACGAAAGTAGCTAATTCGCACGATTGAGGGTTGATTCGTGCGCATGGAGGTGGGTTGTGCGAATGTGTGTGTTGTGTGGTGCGACTGAGTCCAATCGCACGAATGAAGGTTCAATCGCACGAAAGTAGCTAATTCGCACGATTGAAGGTTGATTCGTACGAATGGAACGTGGGTCGAGCGTCTGATCCCGTCGTGTGTCTGATGATGCGTTGTGTCCGCTTGTGTGTGTGCTACCCACGACCGAACCGACCAAACATTCACTATACGCTTTATACATGTCATTAATGCTTGACCATAACTGTCAATAGGTGTTGACCGATCATTGCATTCAACTGTCGGAAATCTCGACCTTTCATACTTACCACTTAACATGTGAGTTTCGTGGCCCCTTTTATGCTTATACTATTTTACAAACATTTACAAACATGGGGGAAAAGTATGCTCGCCCGTTTTCTATGCTGTACTACATACATACAATTTTCATACAAGGAATCAACGTGATACTGTGTTACAAGTACTTATCTGATACATGCTTGAGTCTGCTGTGTGGTTCTATCTTTGAAACTATTTAATTCCAGTTGGGAACCGACGGTTAGGTATTGGTAGTACTACTGGTTGACACCCCACCCTCGTGTTGGTATACTAGTTAGTACCAACAAAGCCAGGTACGGGTCTTGGGTGAATATACGCCGACAATTTCTTTGTGTACGTTGCTAGGTTTGGTTGCAAAGCTCATGTCATGTGATTTTACTTGTGTATATAACTGTATTCACGGTATTCCATATCATTTACTTTATACAGCATCACTTACATTTTATTACTTAAACCTGCGAGCTCACCAACAATTTTGTTGACCATTTTGAGCATATCTTTTCAGGTGATCAAGCTAGCTGAGGTTCTAGGTGTGCTGTGCTTAGTGGAGACCCTAGGATGCATTTTTGGACTAAACATGTTTGACAAACAGTTACTTTGAACAATGTTGAACTGTGTAACAATTTCAATCTTTTGAAACTTGTTCCCGGGTTGTGGGAATTTACATTACAATTTCATCTTTATGTGATTATGTGAATCGTTTATCTTGTTATGCATATGGCTATGTTGTCGTGAACATTGACTATACACGACACAAGTCCCCTTATTGTCGGGTGTCGTCATGACACGCTTGTCATCATTTAATTATTGCATCTCTATCGCTTACCATGTGTTATGACGATTCCCGTCTCGTCGAAACCCCGTGTTTCTGCTCTTAGCGGGGGTGTGACACTCAATGTATAGTTACCAAAAACATGGACCTTTTCACCAACTCATGTAAGTTGGTGACATTACAGATATGCAGCGGAAAGGTGTCCAGCTTTATGGAAAAGTACATGAGATAAAGCATCTGTCGAAAGTATTCGAAAGAAATCTATCTTCATGAGTTGAAGCTTCGGAAGACTTTGTCTCTAAGGCTTCGGAAGACTTCATCTTTGGCTTCGGAAGATATTGGTCTTGGCTTCGGAAGATTTCACACTTAGAATATTTCAGTTGCATGTGTGAAACTTCGTAAGCATTCTTCTTCAATGCACTTGTGCAGCATGGAGGACAGACTTTCGATGTTTAGGTTGCATCAGCCTCTTCATTAATCTCTACAAACTCCCCTTAGGCTGATGCTACCCAAACACTTAGTAGACTTCAGATATCAACAGTCATCATTAGGATGATCACCATTCCTTTCTTCATAAGGTGATTAGAATCCTTCAGACTTTCAAAATGTCTTCTCATATCAAAGAGATCATACAAAGGCAACTAAAACATATCTTGCCATGTGTAAATGTCTTCAGTGCCTTGATCTCTAATGACATGGCATCTTTTGTGGATTTGTGGTGTATGTCCAAGACAAGATGGGTCTTCCTGATGCTAGAGGAGTTGTTTGAATTGGAGTTGATGTAGCATCCTCTGGCTGCACATCCTCAAGATGTTCTAACTCATCCTTGGGTTTAGAAGAGGGTGCAGTCTTCTTCTTCTTTGGCTTTGGTTTAGAAGCCATCCTCTTCATTCTTTTTACATGTTTAAACTGAGAAGACTGGCCTGTAGTACCAGATTGATCTTCATTGTCTTTCTTAGTTGGGATATCCTCTCTCTCAGGCTCAGAAGGAGAGGGAGGTTAACCTTGCTGTGGATCAGAAGATGAAGCTTGCTGAGTTTCAGCAGGAGATCCAGGTTGTGTTGTCTCTGGTTGTTCAACCATAACCTCCACTTCATGTGGGGCTTTACTTGGAATGGAGTGTAAGTCAATGAGCTCTCCTTTTCTGATCTTTTGCTTGATTACCTTAATATGCTCATCCATAATGGATAGAGACATGGGGCCAAGTCTCCTTCCGAAGAATCCATATAGCTTCAAGAAGCTCATCATCCTCTGCCTATTAGCAGACTTCTTGATGCTCTTTTAGATGATGGCCCTTGATTTTGCAGCTTCTTCCTTTAGTTTTTTCTTAGTTGTCTTTCTGTTCTTGACTATCTCAATTTCAAGTTGTTTTAAGTACTAAAACTCAAGATAGTTATAGGACAAGGGAAGAAGTGTTTCTGCCTGATAGAGGCCTGTGGCACTCAAGTAGTTAATCATCTTGATCCTATCTTCTTCTTTATCTACTCGAGGTTCTTTTTGAACCACATCCTCTTGTGCAAGAGTTTCATGAACTGGGGAGGGGGTAGGCATATGTTTGTACAATCTTTTCTTTCTTCTCTCTTCTTTTATTTGTACAAAAAGCTCTGCATCTTCTGCCTCCTTCTTCTCCCATGACCTTTCCAGGTCATCCAGTTCATTCAACTCATCTAAGGGGAGAGAAATGACACCATCTATGTCATAGTTCCTTGTCTGTAGATAATTTATCCTGACTGCCCTTAACGCATCATTCTGAGTATCTGGTCTGGGGGCAGCCCTGATAGCAGACTCCATGAGTCTTGAAGACTCACCAGAGGAACTTTCTCCCCTCAGCCTCCTTTTCATCTCTCTCTCCTCCTCCTCAATCTTCTCAGATGTCATTTTTCTTTTCCCTTTGTCACTCACAGACCTTTGTGACTCAGGGTGGAGAGAGGTTGAGAAGCACCTTCACTAGCAGGTGTCTCAAAAGGAATGAGAATCTCTGTAGTAGTTGATGATGATGAGACAGGGCTCTCAGGTTCTGCCATTGGGCCTTTAGTCAAGGTTTCCCCTATGAAACTAATCTTAGGGTCTGCCTCAACATCTAGTTGACAGATGGTATTGCCTGATAGCCTAAGTCTCCTTCTGAAGTTGAACTCTGTAGTGATCCTGTCTTGGATTCTTTGAGCCAGCCTATCAACTTGTCTTGATTTACTTGGATTGACAAGTGGCATGTTGACTAGATCCAGACCTTCATAGTAGTTCAAAGTCTGAAATTTTAAGACTTCATGCTATCCATGAACTCTTATGATGATTAGGGATTTCCTGATGCTGTCATACCTCCACCTAATGATGTGATTAGAAGATGGTGAAGATGACATGGCCCTTGGTATCCCATCCTCAAACAAACTCTGTATGAAGGAGTCTGTGTAGTCCACATCAATGTGAATTTAAGGTGGTTGCTGAGAATGCACAATTGCAAGTGAGGATGGTGTGTCCTCAATGTCCACTCTCTCTGAAGAACTCCCAGGTTCTGTAGCTGTAATGACTTTCTCCTCCTTTTTGGTAGCATCACCCACTTGCATAGGTAAGCTGGAAGATAGGTCAATCACATCCACATGTTCTTGTTTTCATGGTTGAGCTCTTCTTAAGAGTCAACCAACTTCTTTTTCCTTAAGATATTAAATCTCAAGTTGCTTATCATTGATCCTGTTATGTAAGGTAGTCACTTGAGATTCAAGGTGACTGACCTTTGAGACTAAATAAGTGCATGTTTTAGACAGTTTGTGCACCTTTAGTCTTAGATCCCCTCATCTTCATCAGAAGAATCATTGGGGGATGAGATGATTGGACCAAAGTCCTCTCTCTCACCACCAGCTTCAGGTTCTTGGCTGCTGGATTTCCTCTGCTCACTGGTAGTCTCAGTTGAGATGACAATAGGTTGAGTTGCCATGGTTGAGTTCTTAATGTTGTAATCACTTTCAGAAGTGAGAGCCTCTTCCATATGGACGTCCTGAACAGGTTCAGAAGTGTCAACCTCAGTAGTAGGTGACTGATGGGGGCTAGAAATAGGAGCCTCAGAAGCACTCATCTCTCTTTGAATAGGGGAAAAGAAGAGAGAATCATGGTACTCACTTAAACCTAGATCTTCATTAGTATAGAAATCAAAGTTGGGAATTGGTTGGTTGAGATCTATAGAAATCATGGTACTAACTCCCATCTAAAGGTTGATCACTTGAGTGTTGAGACTCAAAGTGATGCCTTAAGGCAGTTGGGATACTGAGCTCCTCAGGCTGAGCATGAGGAACCTCAGCACCGATCCTTGAAAAGATAGGAGTGGTCTGCTCCTCAAGAGAAGTGGGAGCTCCAGTGTCCACTTCTGCCTGTAAGGGTGAGTGTATGGGGACCTCCACACACTGAATAGTTTGAGCAGGAGTTCGTTTGGATTTTCTTTGGTACATGAGGGTAATTTGAGGCTGTGGAGGTGGTAGGGAAACAGTAGGTGTGGGTTCAACACTAGCTTGTGTTGCTAGGTTGTCACCTTGAGCAATGAGCTCTAACATTTTTTGGACTAGGGTTGTTTCTACCCCAGAGAAGCCAGAAGTGGGCTCTCTCAGTATTTTAAAGATGTTGGGCTTCATCTATCCTAGTTTAAGAATGTTACCTGTTTCCCTTAACTGTGAGCCCAGTTCACAGATAAGAATGTATTGGACATATCTAGGAAACATGTAATATTCTAAGGAGTCTAAGTTAGCAAGCAAGTTGGTATAAACAACTAAGAATACCTAAACTTGACCCCCTGAATCATTCCATGGATGTTGAAGGAGAGATCCTCAGGAATCTGGTCCCATCTACCATGCTTGTTTGATACGCTGTGGATGACCATATAGAGCAGGAATCTCCACTGGGATGAGACCTTCCCTTTCCTAAAGGTCTTTAAAGAGAAATCTCCCTCATACCCTATCTGCTCAAATGAATGATAACAGCTTTCTTTGGCAAGAACACCTCACCTTCTTTATCATCCAGCTCAAGATGCATGTTGATGATGGCTGGAGTGATGAAGACTGTTCTGCCCTGCATTGTGGCAGACAGTGCCTTCTCCCCATCCATGACAACCTCTTGGCAGGTTTTCCAAAATTCAAGCAAATGATCCTCATAGAGTGGAGGGTCAATGGTTATGGAGGTGAAGTAGTTGGACAAAGCTAAGAATCAACAAACCTCTGAGAAATGAGGATCTTTCTCAGAGCTTAAAAAGCAACCTGATTATGTTGCCTCTGTAGCTACATGTTAAAGTTGGGATCATTTCTGTGAGTGAGATTGGCCATTGTGAGGTAGCTTAAAGATGAAGAAAGAAGGAAGAAAGAAATTTCAGAGAGAAATTTGGGTTTTAGGTTTGGAGGAAGAATAGATGATAGAAAGAGGGGGAAACCGTTGGTTTATATGTGAAAAGGATTTTAGTAAAGTTTAAAGAAATAGGATAAACTTTGAAATCTGGATGTCGGTCCCACCTTTGAAAAAGTAGTTTACTTTTGCTCAAAAAGTAGTTTTCTTGGAATTTAAAAAGGTTCTGAAGGTTAATTATCTTCAAAAGTTTTAATTAAAAAGCTTCCAAAGCTAAAATGACTTCGGAAGATTTTCCTGAGAGTTTTTGAGAATTTTGTTTCGGAAGAGAAATTAAAACTTGATTGCTTTTATATGAAACAACAAAGCTTCCGAGAGTTAATTTTGCTTCGGAAGAAAATAGTCCTTAAAATGAATAAGTGTCTAAGACAAGTATTTAAGCTTCGGAAGATAGATTGAAAACTTCTTCCAAAGGTAAATTTCTTAGACAGTTATGTATTTTGAAGGCATGATTTGCTTCTGAAGTTAAAAGCTGCAGGATCGTTGAAGGGTTATAGTTACAACACAACAACACAAAGAGGAGATTAACTAAACTTTAATCAAATAGTAAACTGGATTAACCAAGATAAGATACCTTGAACACAAGTAATGCAAGAGACTGAACACAAAGAACACAAGTATTGGTTTTCAAGAATGCAGTATATTGCCTTCTCTATGTTCTATTACATGTGTTACAAAGCATATTAGAAAGATAGAAGAACATGAGGTACTTATACTAGAAGAACATGAGGTACTTATACTACATCTCAGTATTTTAAAGATGTCGGGCTTCATCTTCCCAATTTAAGAATGTTACTGTTTCCCTCAACTGTGAGCCCAGTTCACAGTTAAGATGTACTGGACATATCTAGGAAACATGTAACATTCTAAGGAGTCTAAATTTGCAAGTAAATTAGTATAGACAAATTGAGAATTCCTGAATTTGACCCTTGAACCATTCCATGGATTTTGATGGAGAGATCCTCAGGAATCTGGTCCCATCCACCTGCTTGTTGATAAGCTGTGGATGACCACATGGAGCAGGAATCTCCATTGGGATGAGAACTTCCCTTTCCTAAAGGTCTTTACAGAGAAATCTCCCTCATATCCCATCTGCTCAAAAGAGTTATTGACAGCTTACTTTGGGAAGAACACCTCACCTTCTTCATCATCCAGCTGAAAATGTCTATTGATGATGGCCGGAGTGATGAAGATGTTCTCCCCTGCATTGTGGCAAACAGTGCCTTCTCCTTGTCCATAATGACCTCTTGGCAGGTCTTCCAGAATTCAAGTAATGATCCTCATAGAGTGGAGGATCAATGGTTGGGGAGGTGAAGTAGTTTGACAGAGGCAAGAAACGGCAGACCTCTGAGAAATGAGGATCTTCTCAGAGCTTAACATAGCAATCTGATTATGTTGTCTGTGTAGCTGCATGGTAAAGTTGGGATCATTTTTGTGAGCAAGGTTAGCCATTTTGAAGTAGCTTAAGGATGAAGAAAGAAGAGAGAAATAAATTTCAGAGAGAAATTTAGGGTTTTAGGTTTGGAGGAAGAACAATGATAGAAAGAGGGGGAAACCGTTGGGTTTATATGTGAAAAGGATTTTAGTAAAGTTTAAAGAAATAGGATAAACTTTGAAATCTGGATGTCGGTCCCACCTTTGAAAAAGTAGTTTACTTTTGCTCAAAAAGTAGTTTTCTTGGAATTTAAAAAGGTTCTGAAGGTTAATTATCTTCAAAAGTTTTAATTAAAAAGCTTCCAAAGCTAAAATGACTTCGGAAGATTTTCCTGAGAGTTTTTGAGAATTTTGTTTCGGAAGAGAAATTAAAACTTGATTGCTTTTATATGAAACAACAAAGCTTCCGAGAGTTAATTTTGCTTCGGAAGAAAATAGTCCTTAAAATGAATAAGTGTCTAAGACAAGTATTTAAGCTTCGGAAGATAGATTGAAAACTTCTTCCAAAGGTAAATTCTTAGACAGTTATGTATTTTGAAGGCATGATTTGCTTCTGAAGTTAAAAGCTGCAGGATCGTTGAAGGGTTATAGTTACAACACAACAACACAAAGAGGAGATTAACTAAACTTTAATCAAATAGTAAACTGGATTAACCAAGATAAGATACCTTGAACACAAGTAATGCAAGAGACTGAACACAAAGAACACAAGTATTTGGTTTTCAAGAATGCAGTATATTGCCTTCTCTATGTTCTATTACATGTGTTACAAAGCATATTAGAAAGATAGAAGAACATGAGGTACTTATACTAGAAGAACATGAGGTACTTATACTACATCTCAGTATTTTAAAGATGTCGGGCTTCATCTTTCCCAATTTAAGAATGTTACCTGTTTCCCTCAACTGTGAGCCCAGTTCACAGTTAAGAATGTACTGGACATATCTAGGAAACATGTAACATTCTAAGGAGTCTAAATTTGCAAGTAAATTAGTATAGACAAATTGAGAATTCCTGAATTTGACCCTTGAACCATTCCATGGATTTTGATGGAGAGATCCTCAGGAATCTGGTCCCATCCACCATGCTTGTTGATAAGCTGTGGATGACCACATGGAGCAGGAATCTCCATTGGGATGAGAACTTCCCTTTCCTAAAGGTCTTTACAGAGAAATCTCCCTCATATCCCATCTGCTCAAAAGAGTTATTGACAGCTTACTTTGGGAAGAACACCTCACCTTCTTCATCATCCAGCTGAAAATGTCTATTGATGATGGCCGGAGTGATGAAGATTGTTCTCCCCTGCATTGTGGCAAACAGTGCCTTCTCCTTGTCCATAATGACCTCTTGGCAGGTCTTCCAGAATTCAAGTAACTGATCCTCATAGAGTGGAGGATCAATGGTTGGGGAGGTGAAGTAGTTTGACAGAGGCAAGAAACGGCAGACCTCTGAGAAATGAGGATCTTTCTCAGAGCTTAACATAGCAATCTGATTATGTTGTCTGTGTAGCTGCATGGTAAAGTTGGGATCATTTTTGTGAGCAAGGTTAGCCATTTTGAAGTAGCTTAAGGATGAAGAAAGAAGAGAGAAATAAATTTCAGAGAGAAATTTAGGGTTTTAGGTTTGGAGGAAGAACAAATGATAGAAAGAGGGGGAAACCGTTAAGAGATTTGAGAATTTTGCTTCAGAAGAGAAATTAATACTTGAATGCTTTGTATGTAAAACTACAAAGCTTCCGAGAGTTAATTTTTCTTCGGAAGTAAATGGTCCTTGAAAATAAGTAAGTGTCTAAGACAAGTATTTAAGCTTCGGAAGATAAATCTAAGAGCTCTTCTGAAGGTAAATTTCTTAGACAGTTATTTATTTTGAAGACATGATTTGCTTCTGAAGTTAAAAGTATAACTTCCGAAGTATGAAATTTTCAAATAATCTAAGGAAAGTCTTTAGAAAAAGATTTTTAATCCAAGAAAAAACATGAGCTTATGAAAGTGATGAACTAGACAACTTAGGAACACATAATTTTTAAGAAATAATAAGAATTAAATTTAAGAAAAGCTTACTCAAAGTTTATCATCCCAATAGCTGATATTAGAAATTTAAATCTCTCTTCATCAAAGGCCTTTGTAAGCAGTTCGGCATATTGTTCATCTGTGTGAACTTTGACTAGTTTAATTAATCCCTTTTCATAGTTATCTCTTATTAAATGATACTTGATATTGATGTGCTTTGTCCTTGAGTGCTGCACAGGTTTTCTATGATTGAGATAGCACTGTTGTTGTCTATGTGAATGGGAGTCTCTTTGAAGTTTAACCCATAGTCCAGCATCTGATTTTGAATCCAAAGTACTTGAGCACAGCAGCTCGCAGCAGCAATGTATTCAGCTTCAGCAGTTGATGCAGAGACACAGGATTGTTTCTTGCATTGCCATGAGACAACCCTTCCACCAAGAAATTGACATCCCCTAGATGTAGACTTTGCAGTCATGTTGCAACCACCATAATCACTATCTGTATAGGCACACAGATTGAAGTCAAAATTCTTGGGATACCATAGGCCAAGTGTTGATGCACCTTTAAGGTATCTTAGAATCCTCTTGACAGTGATAAGGTGAGACATCTTAGGGTTGGCTTGACATCTTGCACAAATGCATGTGGCAAACATGATATCAGGCCTGCTAGAAGTAAGATACATAAGAGACCCAATCATAGCCCTGTATAAGTGCTCATCTACACACTCCCCCTCAAGATCAGGACCAAAGGAGTGGTTTCTGGCTTTGGGTGTCTTAGCAATCTTACAGTCAGTCATATTGAACCTATTGAGTATGTCTTGAACATACTTTGACTGACTTATGAAGATGCCATCTTCAACTTGCTTCACTTGAATTCCCAGAAAGAAATTAAGTTCCCCCATGACACTCATTTCAAATCTATCTTTTATCAGCTTCTCAAAGTCTTTGTAGAGCTTTGGATTAGTTGAACCAAAGATGATGTCATCCACATATACTTGAACTAGCAGTATGTCTTTTCCTTGTCTTTTGATGAAGAGAGTTCCATCTATAGTACCTCTCCTGTATCCATGTTTACAGAGATACTCAGACAATGTCTCATACTATTTCCTGGGTGCCTGATGTACCCCATAGAGAGCTTTGTCAAGCTTGCAGACATAATCAAGGTGATTAGGATCTACAAAACCAGGTGGCTATTTAACATAAACCTCTACATCTATCACTCCATATAAAAAGGCACACTTCACATCAAGTTGAAAGACCTTGAATTTCTTGGATGCAGAAAATGCCAGGAATATCCTAACAGCTTCTAATCCTGCCACCGGAGCAAAGACATCAGTGTAGTCAATCCCTTCTTCTTGTGTGTATCCTTGAGCAACCAGTCTAGCTTTGTTCTTGATGATGATGCCTCTATCATCCTTCTTGTTTCTAAACACCCATTTGGTTCCAATGGTAGTCTTCCCAGAAGGAAGAGGATAGAGGTTCCAAACTTTCAGCCTTTTGAATTGAAGTAGCTCTTGTTGCATAGCTTTAACCCAACTTCCATCCTTTAGAGCTTCATCAACTTTCTTTGGCTCTATCTGGGATAGAAAAAAAGAGTGAAGACAAACATTTGCTTCATGGGTTTGTCCTCTTGTTTTTACCCCTGAGACAACATCTCCAATGATGTTTGTGGTAGATGAGACTTGTGGATCCTAAGCTGAGGGATCACAGCAAGTTTTTGAGAAAGATCTAAATTTGAGAAATTTAGATCTGGAAAAGATGTTTCTCCCACCACATCAGCACACTTTTCAAGTGAAATTTGATCCAAGCAGTGTGTGACATCATTGATGTGCTCATCTATGGTGTGGTTAGTGGCATCAAGAGATTCTTGGTCACTGTCACCACCACCATTGTTGTCTTCCATAATTAAGGTGTTCTTATCTGGTTGTGGAGCCTCTGAGCTGGAATTTGAAGGCATACCAGATGTATCAGCTAGTTTGTCATTGTTGTGCTGACAGAAACCTCATTTGCAGAAGTGGTTTCAACTGCAGCTAAAGATACATGACTTGAAGATCTTCCTAGCTCAAATCTTAGATCAAGATCACCTGTATTTAAATTTTCTGCAGATCTTGAAACATTCTCATAAGATTTGTTAAAACAGTTGGTAACCAAGTCAAGATCAAATAACCAATCCGGACCAAAACCAGCAACACAGTGTGTGTTCATTGAAAGTCACATTGGCTGACTCCTATACAATTCTAGTTCTGAGATTGTATACTTTATAAGCCTTAGCTTGGGAAGAGTATCCAATAAAGTGTCCGTAATCTAATTTCTCAGCAAACTTGGCAATTTGATATTTGGTATTCAAGATAGTGCAAGGACATCCAAATGACCTGAGAAAACCAATAAAAGGTTTCCTTTTGTGCCAAAGTTCGTAAGGAGTCTTGCCATGAGTCTTGACTACTAAAATTCTATTCTGCACATAGCAGGCAGTGTTGACTGCCTCCGCCCAGAAGGTGATGGGCAGTTTAGAGTCAGACAACATGGTTCTTGCAGCTTCAATCAGTGTCATGTTTCTCCTCTCAGCAACACCATTTTGCTGAGGAGTCCTAGAAGCACTGAATTGTCTTGTAATACCCTTTTCATCACAAAATGTATCAAGGATTTGGTTCTTAAATTTGGTTCGTTGATCACATCTTATGATCTTGACCTTGTGATCAGACTGATTCTCAATCTTTAAGATGAAATTCTTCAGAATCTCAGGAGTCTCATCCTTAGTTCTAAGGAAGAAAACCCAAGTGAATCTTGTAAAGTCATCGGTGATCACTAGACAGTATAAGGTCCTTCCTAAACTCATTACACTTGTGGGGCCAAGGAGATCCATATGTAACAAGTGTAGGGGTGTAGTGATGGAGTTCTTTTCCTTTGGCTTGTGAGATACCTTATGTAGCTTCCCTTTCAGGCATGCAACACAGTGATCATCACTAGTAAACTCTTTCTTTGGCATTCTAGTTACCAAGTCATGCTTAATTAACTTATTCATGTTCTTAAAGTTTACATGGCACATTCTTTTATGCCATAGGAAAGACTCATCGCTATTTGCTTTAGACAGAAAGCATGAAACTTCTCCAGAGGGAGAGGTTTCTTGCATATCCATCTTGTACATGTTTCCTTTCCTGGGGGCTCTACGCAGGATATGCTCATGAGGAATGACCACACCAGGTTTAAGAACAATGCACTCATGCTCAGTAAAGAGCATGTTATGACTATGATCACAAAATTGAGATACACTCAGAAGATTGTATCCAAGCTCCTTAACAAAGTTTACTTTTTCTATGCTGAGCTTACCATTTGTGACCTTGCCCCTTCCAGAAATGTAACCACTTCATCTCCTCCAAAAGCAACTAGTCCTCCATCAATCCTTTCAAAGTTCTGGAGTAGTGACTTATTGCCTGTCATGTGCCTGGAATAGCCACTGTCTATGATCCAGACATTTTTGTCTGTCTTCAGCTGTCCCTGCACAAAGAAAATGATTAGTTAAATTTTGAAACCCAAGCCATGCTTGTCTTGGGCTCATTTGCAAAAGGTAATTCACAGTAATAGATCCTATGGTTGTACTAAGAGAATCTTGAGCTGTTGTTGATGGAGAAATCTCAGTCACTTGGTCTTTCTTAGACATCCACACCACCTTAGGAGTCTTGGATTTGACCTTCAAAACTTTGGAAGCTTTTGTAACTTCAAAAGAATTGATGACTGAACCTTCAGAAGATTCTGCAGACACTACAACAGACTTCAGTGCTTCAGAAGAACTCCTTTTTTCCAAGACCAAATATTCTTCCGAAGGGAATTTTCCACTTCCCTTCTTGTTAGATTTTGAGCTTCCGAAGGAAACAGGTTTTCCTTCTGAAGCTTGAATCTTTTTCAAACTCTTCGAAGTCTTTTTTTTGGTTATATGTACAGTAACTTTAGGATTGAAGGGGCAATCCTTGGCAATGTGAGTGGTACTTTCACACATGACACAATTTACTTTCTTCTTCACAAGAGCCTTTTCCTTGGAATAGGACTGTCTTTGATCACATCCCTTCTCCACCTTCATCTTTGTAGATGCTGAGACAATCCTTTCGGGCTGAGGACTGTGCTTGGAGTTTTATGGTCTAGGCTATGCAGCAGTGGTACACAGCAGATCAGTCTTCTTCCTACTACTGAGATGAGTTGAACAAGAACCAAAACTCTTAGGAGAAGAGTTTTGGTTGATGTCTTCAGTCCCTACCACTTTAAACCCTATAGAAATAAAAACTTCTTTCTGCTTAGAGTCAAAAGTAGTCTTGATCTCTTGAGCCTTCCTTGCCTTTCTTTTGCTCTTTCTGATCAAGTTCTTTCTTATGGACTTGGTCATCACAGTCTTCTTTTTCTCCTCATAAGGATAGTGACCCTTCTTGGAATCCTCCTCTTCACTCTTTTCAGAGGGATTCTTCACTATCTCTTCTTCATCCTCTTCACTCGTGGGATCTATGAGAGGAAGCTCATCTTCACAAGTTCCACACCTAGGAGATCTTACTGACAAGATTGTGTGTGGAGGAGCTATATCATTGGATGCTAGTCCATGCCTGTTTTGATAGCACACTTTGTTGTGCAGGGATGAGGATATCATGTTCTTGAAGGTCTCTTCTTCAAGAACACTCTTTTCTGCCCTGGCTTTGCTGATCACAAGCTTAGCCTGGCACTCAGTTAAGTTAGTTATGAGATCTTTGATTGGAGTCCTAAAATCTGTGTGTTCATGTTTTAGAACTGAAATGGTTTTCTCTAAGTCCTCTATTTTCAGCTTATAATCATTTTCAAACATTCTAAAATCAGATTTTAAAATGTTTAAGGACTCAAGATCAGATTACATTTCCAAGTTGTAGGACCTGTATCTGTTAAGTTTAGCAATGCATTCAGGAGTACACAGATGTTCCAATACCTTGCCTTCATCATGATCTGCCATTAGTGCTTGGTTTGGAGAAGCATCTTCCACCTGAAAGCCCAATCAAAGCCTCCTTCTTCAACAACTCCAGTGGCCTGCTGCTTTGACTTCTCATTCTGGAAAGCTTTGTCAGTGTAGTTTGGTCTGGATTGTGTTTGGCCACCATTTGTTCTAGGTGCCTTACACTCTCAGGCAAAGTGGCCCATCAAGTTACAGTTGTAACACTTGACTTTGCCTTTGTCCAGTCCAAACTTTCCACTGGTTGCATTGCTTGGAAACTTCCTTCTAGTCCTCTTGTAGAACTTCTTGGCTTTGTGAGTGAGAAGAGCCATCTGCTAAACTATTTCCATGTACTCCAGAGTGAAAAGAGAGTTCCCATAACTTTCATTAGAAGACACAAATGCTTGAGAAGAGCTTGTCTCTTGGAATGGGCTTCCTTGAGTGTAGTTCTCCCTTGGTGTCTCTGAGATGGTGATGAAAGGGCCCTTGGGTGAATTGTCAGGGTAGCATATAGATGATGTTTGGGTTCTATGCTATCCCTTTCAACCACAGGTAGGGCTAAACCCATTTGATTGTTGGAGTTGCCAGATGAACCTTGCATGTTCATCTCCATCTAGTAGCCACTGAGAATCCCGTATAACTCTATTACAGTAAGAGTTTTGAGATTTTCAGTTCTCTTGATCACCACACAGTAGTGTGTCCATTGCCTAGGAAGTGGGGACATGAACTTCCTTACAATGTCTTTGTTTTCAAGAGAACTCCTCCATCCACTAAGGTATCCATAATCTCAACATACCTGAAGTAGTGCTGAGTCATGGTTTCACCTGTTTTGAAGGTGAAGTTTTCAAAGTGCTGCTTTAGGAGATCCTTCTTTTCCCCCTTGGCTTCAGAAGAACCCTCATACATTAGTTTCAGTGCATCCCACAGATGTTTGGCTGTTTTGCACTTCTTAAAACCTCTGTATACAGAGTTTGGAAGGGCAGTTTGAAGAGCTGTCATGGCTTTTCTGTCTATCTTTACTCTCTTCCTATCTTCATCAGAGTAATTAGCCACATCTTTGGGAATCATACCAGCACCAATAGCAGAAGGGGTGCTGGGTATGAAAGGTCCATTCTCAATAGAGTCCCACATTCTTGAATCAAGAGACATGATGAAACCTTCCATTCTTAAACACCAGGTATCAAACTCATCAAGAGTGATCAGTGGGGACTTGTTCATGGTTCTAGTTTCCATATCAGTTATGGAAATGGCTGCCATTTGAAAAGTTTAGTATTTGTGTGTGTGAGGGATCTTTAAGATGGTGAGATCTTATATCAAGAGCCTGGAAAGCTCTGATACCAAATGCAGGATCGTTGAAAGGTTATAGTTACAACACAACAACACAAAGAGGAGATTAACTAAACTTTAATCAAACAGTAAACTGGATTAACCAAGATAAGATACCTAGAACACAAGTAATGCTAGAGACAGAACACAAAGAACACAAGTATTTGGTTTTCAAGAATGCAGTATATTGCCTTCTCTATGTTCTATTACAAGTGTTACAAAGCATATTAGAAAGATACAAGAACATGAGATACTTATACTACATCCTACAACTGGCTATATTTTGAAAGCCAGCTGGATACAATTGACTAGACACAAACAAAATCAATTGTAGAGTCAAAAGGCAGATTGCCTTTTGACTTGTGACTATGACATGCCATAGCTCACATCCTTATCAATTACAAAAAGGATAAAGTACATAAAGTAGAAAGTTACACACTCAAGACCTCAATGTACAGTTACCAAAAGCATGGACCTTTTCACCAACTCATGTAAGTTGGTGACTTGCAGAGGTGCAGCGGAAAGGTGTCCAGCTATATGGAATAGTACATCAAATAAAGCATGTTACTAAAAGTCTTTGGAAGAAATCTGTCTTCATGAGTTGAAGCTTTGGAATACTTTGTCTCTGAGTCTTCGGAAGACTTCATGTTTGGCTTCAGAAGATATTGGTCTTGGCTTCGGAAGATTTCACACTTAGAGTGATTTTTTGTTTCATGTGTGAAACTTTCTAAGCTTCTTCTTTAATGCACTTGTGCAGCATGCAGGAAAGATTTAAGATGTTTAGGTTGCATCAGCCTCTTCATTAATCTCTACAAAAGCATAACTTCTGAAGGATCAAAAATCATCAAAAATCTAAGGAAAGTCTTCAAAAAGATATTTTCATCTAGAGAAAACATGAGCTTATGAAAGTGATGAACTAGAAAACTTAGGACATACATATTTTAAGAAATAATAAGAATTAGTTTTAAGAAAGGTCTACTCAAAGTTGATCATCCCAATAGCTCATATTAGATATTAAATCTCTGTCTATCAAAAGCCTTTGTAAACATATCAGCATATTGTTCATGTGTGTGAACTTTGACTAGTTTAATTAATCCCTTTTCATAGTTATCTCTTATTAAATGATACCTGATATTGAAGTGTTTGGTCCTTGAGTGCTGCACAGGATTCTCTGTGATTGAGATAGCACTGTTGTTGTCTATATGAATAGGAGTCTCCTTGTCTGATTTTGAATCCAAAGCACTTGAGCACAGTAGCTTGCAGCAACAATGTATTCAGCTTCAGTAGTTGATGTAGAGACACAGGATTGTTTCTTGCATTGCCATAAGACAACCCTTCCACCAAGGAACTCACATGCCCAGATGTAGACTTTGCAGTCATCGTTTTCATACCTGTTCGGCAAGACATCTTGGTTTTGGCTTGATATCTTGCACAAATACATGTAGCAAACATAATATCAGTTCGGGCTAACAGTAAGATACATAAGAGACCATGTCACACCCCAACCTTGATGGCGGAATCATAGAGATGTGAGGGTTAAGATTGTTCACAGCCACATAACCCTATACTTAAGTGTAAATATTAGAATTATAAGTTTTAAAAGGCATTACAAACATAAGTCTCAAAACATGAAATAATCCCAAATAAACAAAACGTAACATAACATTTATTTATTTAACAAGGTCCAAGTCCTAGTTTTATTGCAAGCTTCAAAAGACCACTTTAAACTTGAGGGTTACCTGAAACATGATAAAAATAATGGACAACTAAAAATATTTGGTGAGTTTCCAAGGTTTTCATACATAATATGATAAGGTTACAAGTAGCAATTCATGTCATAGGTTATAAGTTAGTAAGGCTATAGAACACATATCGTTACAACCAAACTTCGACTTGATTACAAGTATATAAGATTGGCTAAGTGTATTTGGTTCCCATGATGAACAAGCATACATCATCAGGAGCCGGCAATACCTCGGCTTTTGCACCAAATAGGCTTGTCAGGCCCAAAGATCTAAGACGTCACCAGGCTAGCAATAGTTAATGATTGTAAACAAACTATGTATCTTATATAATCACTTACAACACACAAATAACCATGAAAAAATATAAAGATGAATTGCAAGTGATTTACAAGTCTCAAACGTTATAAGTGTATGATGTATAAGTATCATGTTTCACCCCAAAATAGTGTTAAATAAAGTAAAAAGGGGGCAAGGAAAACATACATGGTAACAAGTATATTATGGTGATTAATAATAAGAATGATATAGGTTGTTCCAAGATGAATCGTCACAAGGCACCCAAATATATATTTTACAAGATTTAGATTAATATTAAGTTTAACGATTTAACGAGAACTAAGGTTGCAAGGGGAATTTGGGGTTTTGATAAAAACACTTTATTTTAATTTTAAAGAAAAGAGTGATACTAATTAAATAGTTTTTATAAAGAAATATGTTTACAATAATCAACAAAGTTTAAATATATAAAATGTAAATATCTTTTTATATACATTTGTAAAAATTATAGTTTTAAATAATAACATTTGAATTTATAAAAAATTGTATTGATATACATCATCATTTACAGTCTATTTTAAAGAAATCTCCTAATTATAACCTTTGTTAAAAAGTTTTTAAGTAAGTTATTTAATTATTTAAATCAAATTAAAATTTAGAAAATTATTTGGTGTCTATAATAATATTTAAAGTTTACAAAAATTATTTTATTTTTATTAAAAACTTTTCATAATTATTTTATTGGCTAAAAAGCCTTAAAAAATACATGAGGGTGCCCGGGTTCGAACTCGGGACCTCATGTTGAGAAATGCATAATCTTAACCAGTGAACCAAGGCCTCATCTGCGGTTCATATTGGTTTCTAATTATTATAAACCTGTTTAAAGAAAGTTATCCAAACCTTAAGAACCCTAAAATCGTTAGCCCTAAATTGAACATTATTTGATAACGATTACCAAAATTAACATGGGGCTTTGATTCCCCATGTAAATTCAACCTTAAGAACCACTACTATGTCAGGACCCAACTGGTATGAAAACGATGATGGCAATCAAATTAAACTCATGGGTAGTTTCGTATGGTGATATGGATTAAAAGCCCTCTAAACATTTCTCGTATTGAAGTCCCGAAAGTGGTGCTCGAGTGCGTAGCAGGTCGCGATGAAAAGGGTAATCGAAGGAGATGTTTGTGTTTGATTCAGGTGAAATTGAAGAGTGTTAACGTTTAGGAACACTTGGATGATTAATTAGATGAGTTTAATTCGGTTATTATTATGATTTAAGGTTCGATCGGTTATGGAGTTGAATGTGTCGGTTACATGTTTGATTAAGCTCATTAACCGACGTTTAATTGCGTTTAATTGTGACCTTTGGGTTCGAATCGTGTTCTAGAGGGGTTCGGAATGGTTTTGGGATCAAGAAACGGCCAATTTTTTGACATTGATGTGGTGGCCGATCCTAGCTGGAGCTTGGCTGGAGCTCCCGCCGGAAAATCGGTTGTCAAGGGGGAAAGGGGGTTGGGTTTTATAATTTTACAGAAATGGTCCCTAAAGTTTGTTTGTTAACATTTCATGTACAAATTTTATTTTTAAAAAGTTTGTAAATTGACACCAAGGCCCCTTGAGTTAATCGCACCTTAAGTTTTATATAGGTTAATTTTCAAACTTGCAAACTTATTATTATTAGAGTTGTTAATATTAATATTATGTTTATATTTATTATTATTATTATTATTATTATTATTATATTATTATTATTATTATTATCAATATTATTATTATTTTAGTTTTTATTATTAGAACTATACCATAAGTTCCAAAGATGACAACACTAAACCCTACAAGAATAAACAAAGTTAACTTTTAATTTAATGAAAATACGAGATGTTACAGTCTCCCCAACTTAAAAGAATTTCATCCCGAAAATAAAAGAAATGAAACTATACAAATAAGAACAGGTTTCTCTTTTTCATGTGCTCCTCGCGTTCCCAAGTAAATTCAGCACCACGTTTATTTTCCCAACAAACTTTGACGATTGGGGTTGTTGTAGTTCTAGTCTTCTTTATTATGCGGTCCATGATCTTAATGGGTTTCTCAATAAAGTGTAATGACTCGTCAATCTGAATGTCTTCCAACGGAACATGCAAACTTTCATCAGCCAAACACTTTCTCAATTTGAGATGTGGAACACCGAATGAACTCCACTAAGGACGGAAGGTAGTTCCAGTTTCTAAACCACTTTCCCAATCCTTTTCAGGATTTTGAAAGGTCCTACAAATCTTGGAGCCAGTTTGCCCTTCTTTCCAAGCGAACAACACCTTTCACGGTGAGACCTTTAGAAGAACCATATCCCCAATTTGAGATTCCAATGGCTTACGTTGCTTGTCACCATAGCTCTTTTGACGACTTCTTGCCACTTCAAGGTTCTTGCGGATGATAGAAACTTTATCGGTCGTCTCTTGTATAAGTTCAGGACCAGTAATGAAATTTTCACCAATGTCGGTCCAGCAAATCGTGAACGACATTTACGACCGTAAAGTGCTTCGAATGGTACCATCTTGATACTCGAGTGGTAACTATTGTTATACGAAATTTGCGAGCGGTAGATGCGTATCCCAATGACCACCAAAGTCAAGAACACACAGGCATAAAAATTACTCCAAGGTTTGATCGTGCGCTCGATTTGACCATCAGTTTTAGGATGGTAAGCCGTGCTTAGGTCCAATTGAGTACCCAAGAGTTCTTGCATAGACGACCAAAAATGCGAAGTGAAACGAGCGTCTCGATCGGATATGATGTGCAAACGTACCCCCTGATGACTTACAATCTTGGTCGGATATAAAATATGCCAATTTGGTCAATCGGTCAACGATCACCCATATGCTATCATGTCCTCGAGAGGTTCGGGGTAGCTTAGTTATGAAGTCCATACATGTGTGTTCCCACTTCCACATAGGAATCTCAGGTTGCTCAAGTAATCCACTTGGACGTTTATGTTTGGCTTAAACCTTCGTACACGTGAGGCACTCAGCTACATAAGTTGCTATATCTTTCTTCATTCCAGGCCACCAATATTGACCACGCAGGTCCATGTACATCTTATCAGAACCAGGATGAATAGAATAACGAGTTTGATGAGCCTCATTCATGATAAAGGTACGAAGATTATTGCGACTTGGAACCCAAATTCGATTTGTGAAGTACACCAATCCATTGGGTTTCGTTTCCAATTTGTTTAAAAGATTATCCTCCAGCTCATCCTTCATTCTTCCTTCTTGTTGCACCACTTGTTGAGCCTCCAAGATACTAGACTCGATGTCACTATCTATTCTCAAGTTTTGTAGCAGTACGGTAGTCTCGTTGACAACTAGTTGGATCTCAGTATCGAACTCACCCAAAGTGTCAAACCATTGACATCGATCGCGAATTTCATGGAATGAGATCATCCTGTTGTGAATCTTTCGGCTTAGTGCATCGGCTACAACATTTGCTATACCAGGATGGTAACAAATGTCACAATCAGAATCACTAATCAACTCCACCCAATGACGTTGTCTCATATTGAGATCTTTTTGATTGAAAACGTGTTGAAGGCTTTTGTGATCGGTGTAGACTATACATTGTGTACCATACAAGTAGTGTCTCCAAATCTTCAAAGCAAAGACAACAGCACCAAGCTCGAGATCGTGTGTTGTGTAATTCACCTCGTGAACCTTCAATTGTCTCGATGCATAAGCTATGACCTTCCCTCGTTGCATGAGAACACAACCAAGGCCTTGTTTAGATGCATCACAATACACGGTGAAATTGTCATTTCCATCGGGTAGGGTCAATATAGTAGCATTGCACAACTTGTGCTTTAACGCTTCAAAAGATTCTTCTTGCTCGAAACACCACTCAAACAGTTTATTCTTTTGTGTCAAAGAAGTGAGCGGCTTCGCGATCCCCGAGAAGTTGGTAATGAATCGTCGATAATAACCAGCAAGACCAAGAAAAGATGAACTTAGGTAGGAGTTGTAGGAACACACCAATTTTTCACAGTTTCCACCTTTGCAGGATCAACATGAATTCCTTGGCTATTCACCACGTGTCCTAGAAAGTGAACTTCCTCGAGCCAGAAGTCACACTTCGAGAACTTCGCGTACAATTGCTCTTTCTTCAACAACTCAAGAACCAATCTCAAATGCAGTTCATGATCGGTGTTGGACTTGGAGTAGATAAGTATGTCATCAATGAAGACGATCACAAACTTATCTAGATAAGGCTTGCATACTCGATTCATGAGATCCATGAAGACAGCAGGAGCATTAGTTAAACCAAAAGGCATGACCATGCACTCATAGTGTCCATAACGAGTACGAAACATGGTCTTAGGGATATCATCATCATGAACTCGTAGTTGGTGATATCCAGAATGTAGATCAGTCTTCGAGAATATAGCAGCTCCTTGAAGTTGATCAAACAAGTCGTCGATACGAGGAAGAGGATAACGATTCTTGATAGTAAGCTTGTTAAGCTCACGATAATCGATGCACATACGAAACGATCCAACTTTCTTCTTCATGAACAGAACAGGTGCACCTCAAGGCGAAGAACTAGGACGGATGAAGCCCTTCTCAGATAGCTCTTGAAGTTGACTAGAGAGTTCTTGCATTTCTGATGGTGACTTAGCCACGGGGTTTGCTCCCGGTATCAAGTCAATTTTAAACTCGACTTCACATACGGCAGGTAACCACTAAGGTCATTGGGAAATACTTCAGGAAAATCTCGTACGATAGGGACATCCTTATGTTCTTTCCCTTTGACTTTCGTGTTGACCACATATACTTCTTGCTTAAGCACTTTCGGGCTTGAGTGCAAGACATGAGTTTAAGTCCTTTGGAAGATTTTTCACCGAATACCTTCAATGTGTTACTAGAGGGTAACGGTATACGGATGTACTTCTCGAAAAAAAATGATCTCGGCATGGTATTTGGCTAAACAATCCATACCAATGATGACGTCGAAGCTTCCAAGTTTCATAGGAATAAGATCAATAAGGAAATCGTGTGTGTCAAGACTTAAGATGCAATCACGAATAACGACATCAACGGTGATCGGTTCTTCATCGGCAACTTCAACGGTGAGAGGTCTTTCTAATTTCGTATGTGCTTAGCAAGTATGGGTTAAAACACTAACGAAACAAAACTCTTATCGGCTCCAAAATCAAATAGGACATAGGCATAAGTTTTATTAATAAGAAACATACATGTTCAATTTTAAAGGTATTTAACGATACAGGTAATGTATGAAAAGAATCAGATCACAGAAGTTAAAGGTAAGTTAACATACCATTCACCACATCGTTGTGTGCTTGTGCTTGGTTAGCGTTGATGTTGAAAGCACGTCCTCGGGCTTGTGGAACATTACCCATAAGGCGAGGGCATTGTCGGCGGAAATGACCAGGTTCCCCATATTTGTAGCAAACACGGTTTGTGACCACGGCGGCATTGTTAGGTGCACGGTGGCAAGTCGCCACTAAATGACCATATTAACCGCATAAGGTGCAAATACGGCATGGTTGATTCCCCGGATGATGATACCTATAAGTGTTGCACATAGGTTGAGGACAAGCATAGGCCCTAGCCCCAAGCACTTATGCCACAAGTGTAGCCGTAGGTACAAGTTGCCTTGGGGTTGTTTGGGAGCAGCCACGGCATAGTTGTGTGCCAGGGTAAATTGTGCTTCGTGTTGTTGTTGTTGTTGTTGTGAGACGGTTTAGCTTTAGTCTCCTTAACGGCCTTGATAGCCATCTTTTCCACCTTCTTTGCACCCTTCACAGACATGGTGCCCACTCGTATATGATTCTCGGTTAGTTGAGCGGTGATAGTAATGGCTTCTTCCAAGGTTGCGGGTCAGCTACCCACCACAGTATCTTGAATTTGGGGTGGTACACCCTTGATAAACTTGTCGATGTTGCGGGGGACAGTGTCGACCATGTGAGGCAGCAGTAGACTTAACTCATGATGTCTAGTTGAGTAGGCCAGATGATCACCATCATTTTGCTTCAAGTTCCAGAATTCTTCTTCCAACTTTTGCAATTCACTTCTCTGGAAAAACTTCACGATAGCGATGTTCTTGAACTCATCCCAAGAGATTGCAAATATAGCATCAGCTCCACGATTTCTCTTCTTGTTATTCCACCAGGAGAAGCCCTTTGTTAGAGCATACTAGTGGCATAACGAGCTTTGAGTGCCTTGGGACACTCACAGTTGACAAAGGTATTTTACATGCTCTCGAACCACTCAAGAAGACTAGTGGTTCCTTCATTGCCAGTAAAATTAGTGGCCTTGCAAGAACTAAAGTGCTTGAAAGTGCAGGTTTGGTTGTTGTGCCCTTGGTTAGCACTATTCTCTCCTTGACCATTGTTGTTAGAGTTGGTCATTAAGGTGCGATTGAGTTCAGCAACCATGGTCGGGATGATAGTAGCCATTTGTCGGGCGATCATGGTGGCTAGCTTACGATCGGAACTTCCACGCTTTCCATGATGACGAGACATGTTGGAATATGCAAAATGAGTTAGACACGAGAAAGAGAATAACAAGGATTATAATTCAACAAGGATAAGGCCAGAGTTGTAAGGCACTTGGAATGGTTCCATTTGGTAACGCATTACCATTTGGAAACGTTGACACGTCAAGGTAAATTGACCCATTCGCCTTAGAAATTTATGTATGTTGACCATAGTTTATCACTCATCCCAGAAATCCCCAGGTAAGCATAACTAGTCCCGTAGGATTTATCCAATATGCTTGCCTTAGCCCGAGGGTCTTTTGCCAGGATATCCAGAATACAGGTGTCTATGTGTCACACAAATTTCTTAGGTTCATGAAATCAAAACCTTTATGAGATTTACATAGATTAGACATAAGTCTAAAGATTCAAGTCATAAACATAATTATACGATTCCACGTGTCGTCAAGAATAAGATTAAAAAGTTTCATTTGTCGAGGAGAGTCAAAGTGTCAAAGATAAGTTTAGGGAGACAAGTAACAAAGTTTAAACAATTACAAGGCAAACCTATGCTAAGGCATCAAGTTGCACATAAGTATGGTATAGCATTATGTAGCATGTAAACAATATATATATTCTAAGAATATAAATATTATTCTATGAGGTTTATGCATAAGCTATAGTCTAGGTCACCATTTCTAATAACCTAAATCCTATATTTATGGGCTCTGATACCAACCTATCACACCCCAACCTTGACGGCAGAATCGTCAAGATGTGAGGGTTAAGATTGTTCACAGCCACATAATGCTATATTTAAGTGTAAATATTAAAATTATAAGTTTCAAAAGGCATTACAAACATAAGTCTCAAAACATGAAATAATCCCAAATAAACAAAATGTAACATAACATTTATTTATTTAACTAGGTCCAAGTCCTAGTTTTATTGCAAGCTTCAAAAGGCCACATTAAACTTGAGGGTTACCATGATAAAAATAAAAGGTCAACTAAAAATAGTTGCTGAGTTTCCAAGTTTTCATACAAATATGATAAGGTTACAAGTAGCAATTCATGTCATAGGTTATATGTTAGTAAGGTTATAGAACACATATCATTACAACCAAACCTCGACTTGATTACAAGTATATAAGATTGGCTAAGTGTATTTGGTTCCCATGATAAACAAGCATACGTCATCGGGAGCCGGCAATACCTCGGCTTTGGCACCAAATAGGCTTGTCACGCCCAAAGATCTAAGACGTTGCCAGGCTAGCAATAGTTAATGATTGTAAACAAACTATGTATCTCATATAATCACTTACAACACACAAATAACCATGACAAAAATATAAATATGAATTGCAAGTGCTTTACAAGTCTCAAACATTTATAAGTGTATGATGTATAAGTATCATATTTCACCCCAAAATAGTGTTAAATAAAGTAAAAAGGGGGCAAGGAAAACTCACATGGCAACAAGTATATTATGGAGATTAATAATAAGAATGATATAGGTTGTTCCCAGATGAATCATCACAAGGCACCTAAATATATATTTTACAAGATTTAGATTAATAATAAGGTTAATGATTTAGCGAGAACTAAGGTTGCAAGGGGAATTTAGGGTTTTGATAAAAACACCTTATTTTAATTTTAAAGAAAAGAGTGATACTAATTAAATAGTTTGTCATAAAGAAATATGTTTACAATAATCAACAAAGTTTAAATATATAAAATCTAAATATCTTTTTATATACACTTGTAAAAATTATAGTTTTAAATAATAACATTGAACTAATAAAAATTATAGTGATATACATCATCATTTATAGTCTATTTTATAGAAATTCCTAATTATAACCTTTGTTATAAAGTTTTTAAGTAAGTTATTTAATTATTTAAATCAAATAAAAATTAGAAAATTATTTGGTGTCTATAATAATATTTAAAGTTTACAAAAATTATTTTTATGTTTATTAAAAACTTTCCATAATTATTTTATTGGCTAAAAAGCCTTAAAAAATACATGAGGGTGCCCGGTTCGAACCCCAGACCTCATGTTGAGAAATGCAAAGTCTTAACCAGTGAACCAAGGCCCCAGCCATGGTTCATATTTGTTTCTAATTATTATAAACCCGTTTAAAGAAAGTTCCCCAAACATTAAGAACCCTAGAATCGTTAGCCCCAAATTTAACATTAATTTGATAACAATTACCAAAATTAACAAGGGGCTTTGATTCCCCATGTAATTTCGAGTATATACATACGTTTAATTACCCGTTTTGAAGATGGGTGGATCATGAACACTACGATGAACAAACCGCGACTTTGTCAGGACCCAACAGGTATGAAAACGATGATGGCAGTCAAATTAAACTCGTGGGTAGTTTCGTATGGTGATATGGATTAAAAGCCCTCTAAACATTTCTCGTATTGAAGTCCCGAAAGTGGTGCTCGAGTGCGTAGCAGGTCGCGATGAAAAGGGTAATCGAAGGAGATGTTGTGTTTGATTCAGGTGAAATTGAAGAGTGTTAACGTTTAGGAACACTTGGATGATTAATTAGATGAGTTTAATTCGGTTATTATTATGATTTAAGGTTCGATCGGTTATGGAGTTGAATGTGTCGGTTACATGTTTGATTAAGCTCATTAACCAACGTTTAATTGCGTTTAATTGTGACCTTTGGGTTCGAATCGTGTTCTAGAGGGCTTTGGAACGGTTTCAGGATCAAGAAATGACCAATTTGTTTATGTTTATGATGTGGCCGGAGCCCGGCCGGAGCTCGGATGGAGCTCCCGCCGGAAAATCGGGTGTCAAAGGGGGAAGGGGGTTGGATTTTATAATTTTACAGAATGGTCCCTAAAGTTTGTTTGTTAACATTTTATGTACAAACTTTATTTTTAAAAAGTTTGTAAATTGACACCAAGGCTCCTTGAGTTAATCACACCTTAAGTTTATATAGTTTAATTTTCAAACTTGCAAACTTATTATTATTAGAGTTGTTAATATTAATATTTTGTTTATTATTATTATTATTATTATAAATATTATTATTATTATATTATTTTAGTTTTTATTATTAGAACTATACCATAAGTTCCAAAATTGACAACACTAAACCCTACAAGAATAAACAAAGTTAACTTTTAATTTAACAAAAATACGAGATGTTACAAACCCAATCATAGCGCTGTATAAGTGTTCATCTACACACTCCCCCTCAAGATCAGGTCCAAGGGAGTGGTTTTTGGCTATGGGTGTCTTAGCAATCTTACATTTAGTCATGTTGAATCTCTTGAGTTTGTCCTGAACATACTTGACTGACTTATGAAGATGCCATCTTCAACTTGCTTCACTCGAATTCCCAGAAAGAAATTGAGTTCCCCCATGGCACTCCTTTCAAATCTGTCTTTCATCAGCTTCTCAAAGTCTTTATAGAGCTTTGGATTAGTTGAACCAAAGATGATGCAATCCACATACACTTTAACTAGTAATATGTCATTTCCCTGTCCTTTGATGAGAGAGTTCTATCTATAGTACCTCTCTTGTATCCATGTATACAAAGATACTCAGACAGTGTCTCATACCATTTTCTGGGTGCCTGATGCAACCCATAAAGAGCTTTGTCAAGCAGGTGGCTGTTTGACATATACCTCTTCATCAATCACTCCATACAGAAAAGCACATTTTACATCAAGCTGAAAGACCTTGAAGTTCTTGGATGTAGTCAATCCCTTCTTCTTGTGTGTACCCTTGAACAACTAGTCTAGCTATTTTCTTGATGATGATGCCTCTATCATCTTTCTTGTTCCTAAACACCCATTCGGTTTCAATGGTAGTCTCCTATAAGGAAGCGGACAAAGGTTTCAAACTTTCCGCCTTTTGATTTGAAGCAGCTCTTGTTGCATAGCCTTAGCCCAACTTCCATTCTTTAGAGCCACATCACTTTCTTTGGCTCTATCTGGGATAGGAAACAAGAGTGAAGACAAACATTTGCTTCATGGGTTTGTCCTCTTTTTCTTACCCCTGCCACAACATTTCCAATGATGTTTGTGGTGGGGTGAGACTTGAGGATCCTAAGCTGAAGGATCACAGCAAGTTGCTGAGAAAGATCTAAATTAGAGAAATTTAGATCTGGCATAGATGTTTCTGACTGGGATTGTGTAAGAGTGATATTCTTACTGAGAATCGAATATGATAATCAAGTCAATGATTGAGTGGCGGAAACAAACAATCAAAGAACATTCATGCAAGAAAATTACTCACAAATGCTATTTGTATTGATATATGAAAGTTGATAACTTACAGAGAATAATTATAACAAAAATTCTCTATCTATCATCCGTCCTTCAGTACGAGGTTAACTATTCTATTTATAGGCAGACAAGATGCCTTTACAAAATGACTAAACTACCCCTGACCTATTACATCAAAAAGTAGTCTAAGTCTTGATCCGCATCTCTGCTTGTTCATCCGCATTGACAAATGCAGATAAGATAATCTTGATCAACATTTCCACTTGATCATCAGCATTAGTAAGTTGGTCATCCGCATTGGTTAATGCGGATGAACAAATACTTGTGCGTATTTGGTTGGTCATCCGCATTTGTCAATGCGGATGATCAAAGTCTTGTCTGCATCTTCTTTTATTTTTCCACATTAGTCAATGCGGAAGAGTAACTTGTTCAGCGGTAGTATTATGTCTTCCACATTAGTCCATGCGGAAGAGTAAACACTTGTCCGTATCAGTGTTTTGTTTTCCGCATTAACTAATGCGGAAGATAACACTTGTTATTTTCTTGGCAGATCTTCATCCGCATTTCATCTTGGGCTTGAGGGATTCCAGCTGAACAATCATCAATTCACCAATTAAGTTGGCATGTATGATCCTTTCAGGGTGCAACAATACTCCCCCTAAGGATTATACAGCCTGGTTTTCCTTAATGTTTAGGAGGTGATTGACGTTGTGAAGATTCAGCTGGGTCTTTAGGAGGTAGTATGAATGTAGCTTTAGTGGGATCCAGGATAGCCTTGATCATGTTTACAAAATCAGTTGCTTCTGACTTCCTATCTCTACTCAGCACATGTATTTTCATTCTGCTCATGTTGTAGATGGCTTCCATTGGTAACTTTCTCAGAGAAATAGGTTCCCATATGGAGATTGTGGGAAGAACATCTCTATGAATCAATAAACTCCTTCCCACATCCACTTCAAGCTTAACAATATTTCCAAGTTGCAGTGGTGTTTTCTTCTTCTTTCTTTCGTCTCTTTTAATATTATTCTATCATAGGCCAGTTTCAACAACTTGATGCATTTCAGAAAGAAGTGCATCTCTTGTTCACCCAATTTGTTGTTTAATTCCTTGAAGTGCCTAGTATAAATGTAGTGGATGTATGATTCATCAAGTAATCTTACTTCATATCCACTAAATAATCTCATGTCAGCTCCTTCTTTTCCTCCCCACTTCTTTTCTATCACCATCTCATAGGTTCTCTCATCATAGTAAACATTTGAGATGGGAGTGGAGGAATGAGTACCAGATACTACTTTTCTCTTCATTGACTCAGTTGGCTTTACCTTCAACTCAGGGAATACAATTTCCTCTGCTTCCATCTTTTTCTTCTTATCCAGGGGATTGACAAAAGTTTTATCTTTTTTTAAGCAAATTGTCTTTAATAAATTGAAGTTGTTTGTTCTTCTGAACATCTTAACTATGTTCTCAAATTCATATCCCCTGAACATAGCTACATGATTGATCAGTTCAAGTTGAGCTAGCTCCTTCAAATCATGAGTCTCAAGGGCATTTACTAGAGCTGAGTACTCTGTAAAGAATTGTACTAGCCCTGAGATTCTCTTCACCATGAACATGTTCCATGTGCTATCATACTTCCATGCTATTATCTTCTGATCTACCTTCCCCTTGGGAGTAGACTCCCCTTTGATTAGTTCTACAGTAGTCAGTCCTTCTTACAGCTTCAACTGAGATGGTTCTGCAAACTATTCAGGGTATTTGTGGAGCACTGGGGCAAGTAGTTCTTGGTCTTTTAGGTTCAACAGCATGTCTTTAGCTGACACTCTGCTTCTGGGTTTGGTCCTTGTCAGTTCTGCTTCCAGTTTCTTGAGTTTATCTTTCTTTTCATTGATCAATTGAAGAGTTGTAGCCCTTAAAGAATTTGTCTTCATGTTGGCAATCTTTCTTTTTGTGAATCCCTGACTTGAGAGATATTCCTTCATTTCCTTATCAGACATGTTATAAGGATCAGGAAATAATGATTCATGGGATGAGGTTGATTTCTTCATTTGAGACAGCTTTTGTAGGGGACCCCTTCTTGGCAGAGGTATTTCATACCTTGTTGGTTTCTTCAAAGATGAGTCTTTATGTTTTGGAGTATCCTTTGTCATTGACTTCTCATATTCAGTGTCTATTGTTGGATCAAGCAATAATTTCACTTTCTCCTCCTCCTCCTTCATTCTTTCATAAGTCATCCCAAATACTTCATGAGGATCATATCTTTGATTGATTGAAAACAGGCTTTAATCATCAAGTCATCAGTTTGAGCTTTGGTTACCATGTCTTCCACTGACTATTCTTCTTTAATAAGACTGTCCATGAGAACATCCTTTTTAACTTCATATTCATCAGCAATTTCTCCTTCTTCTAAATCAATTGCTCTAGCCAACTTTTTCAACTGAGCTTCTGCCTGCTTATGTTCTTCCAAAAATTCAGCAATTGCTGCTAAACTTCTTGGGTCATCTTTTTGTTTCCTTGCTGGTTCTTCTTCAGTTATTGGTCTCTTGCCTTTAGCTTTTTCAGCCAGATACTTCCTCTTTCGTGAGTAAGTTTGAAGTTGAGGGCTAGAGTTTCAGTTTGTTCTTTTGGCTCAAGGACCTGTTCAGGTGTACCTGGATCTTGATCCTTCATTTTAATAGTTTGTATTTCAAGAGTATCTATATGTCCACTCACTTCTTCTCTTGAGTGTTTCAGTGCAACTTTTAAATTCTCAATCTCTTTGTCTTGTTCTTTTCGTTCAACTGCATATTTCTCTTTAAGATCTTTCAATTCACATTCTTTCTCATCCAGTTCTAGGATTCTATCATTATGATTCCTGCTCTCCTGTTTTAAGTTCTTTCCATCCTATCCACTTTGAGTAACAACTCTGATATTAATTCATCTTTTTCATGAGGCCTTTTGATGTTGGATTTAGCATAGCTCTCTGAAGGAGCAGCCTTAGAAGGTTCTTTCAAAGCTTTGGTTTGATCATGATGATCCTCCTCATCAAAAGATGATTTAGATGATTTGGATGCACTTGTTGATCTTTCTGTTTCAGCAGGGTGATCAAGTGATGATGGTAAAGGTTGGTAAGGAGAAATAGGTGATTGGTGTGGTGATATTGGTGATATAGGTGCAGGTTGAGTGGTCATTGGTGGTGTTGGTTGTGGAGTTGATGATGGTTGAGGTAATGTTTGAAAAGATGGTTGTGTAGAAGGTTGTGGTATTTGTTGTGGTGATGGCATTGGTGATGGTATTGGGGATGGTATTGGTGATGGTATTGGGGATGGTATTGGTGATGGTATTGGGGATTGTATTGGAGATGGTATTAGGGATGGTATTGGTTGAGCTATTGGTTGTGGAGGTGGTTGTGCTTGACCTGCTTGATGTATTTGTTGAAGCATCCAAGGAAGAAGAGGTGAAGGAGCACCACTATAAAAGTTCCTTGGGTCCTTCTTCTTGATGTACTTATAGGATCTTGCATTATAATGAGGAATGTTAGGCACAAGTCCTTCATTAACAATGTCATGAAATGATTCATTGATTAGACATTGAATGAATTTGGGGTACATTAGAAACTTGTATCTCAACCCTTCTTGAATGTTGGAGATTAGGCCATTGAATACATATGCAGACATGTTAAACCATCTGTTGGTGCAGAGAGCACAAATTGCAGAAGATGTGAGGACTGGAATGTCATTCCATTCTATTTTCCTTTTAGACAGTCAATGTTGGAACATATGAATTAGGAATCTCCAAGGCAGATCCACTAATCCTTTGACTATCTGTTTTGCTTCATAACTCCCTTCATAAGCAATTTCAAAGAAAAATATGGTTATTTCCTCATCATCCAATTCAAGAGGATCATCTGCATTATCATTGAATTCCAGATATCTTCTAACTGATTCTTTTGTGATTCTCAGAGTGAGTTCACTGTTGATTCTCCCAGTTAGAACTTTCAGTCCATCCTCTTCAACCATTTCAGCTGATTCCCAACATGATCTGATGGGATTCTTGTAGATTGTTGGTCTTACTGTCATGGCATATGCTACCCTTGTGGTAGATAAGATTCTGATCATATCTCTAAAACCTTTGGCTTCAGGCACAACTGGGTTTAGATAACCGCTGACGTTATGGAGCTTGCTTCATGTGAGATTTTCCATGTAATCTGCACAAGAGACATGTGTGTTAGTTAACAATTTTGACTTTAACTTTGCTTTGATTTGTTAATGTGACTTTGATTTGTTACACAATTTTCATTTTCACTTTGCTCTATTTTTCATAGTAAACATGATTATCATGGTTTTCAATATCAGTTGAATTCCTATCAATTTATATGTTTATTAAGATCGAAAATGTGTATTACATCACATTAATGAGTTTGATTTTGGTGTTCTTCAATAATTTTCTGGTTCATTGTTCGATTTAGGGTAACAGTCCGGGACTTAGGTTTTGGTTTCAAAATCTATTGAAGTTATACCTTATCTTCGAAACGACTGTGGTTCTGAATCGATGACAAGAATGTTTAAAGATGAAACGCAACAAAATCTTTGAATGTTTGTGATGATGATGATGATGATTGATGGTGGTGTACTGTAGGTTTGTGCTCGTCTCACTATAAGTTCTCTCAAATTTGAAAAGTATTAAATGACCCGTTCAAATTCCTTTAATAGTCAAATAATACAATTTAAGAAATTTTATAAGTTTACAAGCAGATACAGTCAACACTGTAGCAAATGCTGAAGGTTAATTTGTTTGATTTCGGTGATCCACATTTGTTAACTATAGCAGATGCGGAAGACGAACTTTTGACAATGACAGTCCGCATTTTATTGCTTTTGATCATCCGCATTTGTGACTGTAGCTAATGCGGAAGGCTTAATTTTTGACTGATTGTCCGCATTACTCTACTGTTTAGAAATGCGGAATTTTTGTTTCTTAATGTTTTATTCTATCTGCATTTGTGTACTATTGCAAATGCGGAAGTTAAACTTGAAATTTTGGCTATCCGTATTTGAGTTGTAGTAATGCGGAGGAACATTGTAACAATGCGG
Source organism: Flaveria trinervia (assembly GCA_025506515.1). Classification (NCBI taxonomy): domain Eukaryota; kingdom Viridiplantae; phylum Streptophyta; class Magnoliopsida; order Asterales; family Asteraceae; genus Flaveria; species Flaveria trinervia. The sequence goes on along the minus strand of JACCIX010000273.1, from coordinate 20,902 downwards.
TTGAGTTGCTTGTTTTACCATATCCGTATATGTACAGTAGCAAATGCGATAGAACAAAGTCCATTTGTGCAACTACAAATGCGGTTGACAAGTCAACACAACACTGTAGCAAATGCGATAGTGACCGTTCATACACATTTGTTGACTGTATCAAATGCGGTAGAGTAAATTTCACATACACTTCACACACTAATGCGGTAGAGTAAAATCATTGTCCGCATTAGTTTCACTTCAAAAATTATTGTTACCTGCATTAGTTACATGCATGGGTTACCTTCACCCGCATTAACTAATGCACTTACCTGCATTACCTTTTGAACTTAATCAAAAGTTAATGTGATTGAATTGATTATTCATCTTGTGAAGAGGTGTCCTTGATTGATTTTTCTTATGAAGTTGGCTGTTGAAGTTGTCCATTCTTGCTTGGATCATCTGATTTTGGTGATCATGGACTTATCATGCTTCTAAGAATCTGCATAAGCTGAGATATAATGGTTTACTTATTGCAACAACACCAATTAAAATTCTTTTTGTTTTGTTATTCAAAATTGAGTTAATAAACAAAAATTTGAACTTACTCAAAAATTTTAAATTACTCCCCCTAAAGTTTATGTTCACATTTGGAGAGAAACTTTAATGTTTTAAAAGTTTTGAATATTATTTTGATTAATATTAACAATGAAGAGAAAAATCTCTTTGTAGGGATCATATCAATCTTACATTACACATGTGCATCCTTTATGATTAAATGGACATGATTATGAATCTTGAAGATTGAAGGTATGTTTGTCCTCTTAAACTCATACCTGGTTGATATTTTGATACAATGACTTTTATCACGTTTTGGTTAATTTATTATTCAATGTGTACCTCACACACATAAGCATGAAATGATCAACCCTCCTTAGACAATGCATGGTAGAATTTTTCACAACATTTCTTACCAGGTTACTTAAGTCATGAAATCTCATTTTCACTGATCCTCATTAGGATTCTTTTAATTTGATCATTTTTCATGTTGATCCACATTAGGATTCTTTTCACTTCACTTTGGAAGGTGATCCATGATAGGATTCTTTTGTTCATTCACTTGGAATGTATTACTTTGTTGATTCATCCAATTTTTGGATGTGTTCCACATTGGGAATCTTTTGGATCATGACATCTGCACTATGTGCAAGTTTTATCAGGTCTTTGCTCAGCAAAACAAGATAAAACAAGATGTGGTGAAAGAGATTCATAAGTATCATTACCTGGTGTGTTTAGGCTACTACACACGCATGTATTTAGATAAGCCAATACATACCTGTATTTTGTGATGAGTGTTTCACAATTGAATATATTTTTAATTCATCACTGCATGTATCTTTTCTTCCAAGTTGAGCCTACCAACATATCTGGTATGTCATTTTAGTCTTTTACATTTTGAAACTAAGCACATTGAATGATATAACGACTGTAATTATATCATTTCCCATAATTCTTTTCTTCATAAAACTTGATTTCTCTTGGTGATTTTTTTCTGATGTTTAAAATTGTTTTTGATGTTTTTCATAGTTTTTACTCAATGTAAATCATGCCAATTGACTGAACCAGAAATTCAAACCTACTAGGTTCAAATGCTTTGGTAAACAAATCAGCTAATTGATTTTCTGTTGGTACTTGAATTAATTTGATTAAACCTTTTTCAGCACAGTCTCCCCAAAAATGATATTTAATTTCAATATGTTTTGTTTTTGAGTGCTGAACTGGATTATTAGTTATAAAGACAGCAGTTGTGTTGTCAATAGAAATTGGTGTATGCAAAAAGTTAAACCCATAATCAAGCATCTGGTTTTGAATCCAGAGAACTTGAGAGCAACATGCTTAAGCAGCAATATACTCAGCTTCTGCTGTGGACACAAACACATTTTTTTGCTTCTTGCATTGCCAGGATACTAGTCTCGGACCGAGAAATTAACAACCACGAGAAGTGGATTTTCTATTGAAGTTGCATCCTCCATAATCACTGTCTGTGTAGGCATAGAGATTAAATTCTCCTTCCTTTGGATACTATAATCTGAGAGCTGGTTTGCCATTCAGATATCTAAATATCCTCTTGACTGTGTTCACATGTGATTCTTTTGGATCAGATTGATATCTAGCACACACACAAACACCAAACATAATGTGATTCTTTTGGATCAATCGAGTTGTATTCAGTCTGTGCGCAGATCTAAAAGAGAATCGAGAGCCAAAGCTCTGATACCAATTGACTGGGATTGTGTAAGAGTGATATTCTTACTGAGAATCAAATATGATAATCAAGTCAATGATTGAGTGGCAGAAACAAACAATCAAAGAACATTCAAGCAAGAAAATTACTCATCTATCAGTCGTCCCTCAGTACGAGGTTAATTATTCTATTTATAGGTAGACAAGATGCCTTTACAAAATGACTAAACTACCCTGGACCTATTACATCAGAAACTAGTCTAAGTCTTGATCCACATCTCTGCTTGTTCATCCGCATTGGCAAATGCAGATGAGATAATCTTGATTAGCATTTCCACTTGATCATCAGCACTAGTAAGTTGGTCATCCGCATTGGTTAATGCGGATGAACAAATACTTGTGCGCATTTGGTTGGTCATCCGCATTTGTCAATGCCGATGAGCAAAGTCTTGTCTGCATCTTCTTTTGTTCTTTCGCATTAGTCAATGCGGAAGAGTAACTTGTTAGCAGTAGTATTATGTCTTCCGCATTAGTCAATGCGGAAGTGTAAACACTTGTCCGCATCAGTGTTTTGTCTTCCGCATTAACTAATGCGGAAGATAACACTTGTTATTTTCTTGGCAGATCTTCATCCGCATTTCATCTTGGACTTGTGGGATTCCAGCTGAACAATCATCAATTCACCCATTAAGTTGGCATGTATGATCCTTTCAGGGTGCAATAGTTTCTCCCACCACATCAGCACACTTTTCAAGAGAAACTTGATCCAAGCAGTGTGTGACATCATTGATGTTCTCATCTGTGGTGTGGTTAGTAGCATCAAGAAATTATTGATCACTATCAACACCACCATTGTTGTCTTCCACATTGAGATGTTCTTATCTGGTTGTGGAGCCTCTGAGCTAGAATTTGAAGGCACCCCAGATGTATCAGCTGAGTTTGTCATTGTAGTGTTGATAGAAACCTCATTAGTAGAAGTAGTTCCAACTAGAGCTAAAGATCTGTGCGTTAAAGGTCTTCTTAGCTCAAATCTTGGATTAGGATCTCATGTATTTAAATTTTCTGCAGATCCTGAAACATTCTCACAAGATTTGTTAAAGCAGTTGGTAACTAAATCAAGATCAGATAGTGAATCAGGACTAGAACCAACCACACAGGGTGTGTGTTCATTGATAGTCACATTGGCTGACTCCTTAACAATTTTAGTTATGAGATTGTATACTCTATAAGCCTTAGCTTGAGAAGAGTATCTAATAAAATGTCCATCATTTGATTTCTCAACAAACTTGGAAATTTGATCTTTAGTGTTCAAGATGGTGCAAGGACATCCAAATGACCTGAGAAAACCAATGAGAGGTTTCCTCTTGTGCCAAAGTTCATAAGGAGTCTTGCCTTGAGTCTTGACCACTAAAACTCTATTCTACACATAGCAGGCAGTGTGACTGCCTCTTCCTAGAAGGTGATGGGCAGCTTAGAGTCAGACAACAAGGTTCTTGCAACTTCAATCAGTGTCCTGTTTCTCCTCTCAGCAACACCATTCTGCTGAGGAGTCCTGGGAGCACTGTATTGTCTTGTAATACCCTTTTTATCACAAAATGTATCAGGGATTTGGTTCTTAAATTTAGTTCCTTGATCACATCTTATGATCTTGGCCTTGTGATCAGATTGATTCTCAATCTTTAAGATGAAATTCTTTAGAATCTCAGGAGTCTCATCCACTGGTCATAGTAGTGTCTTCCGAAGGTTAAATGGCTTCGGAAGAGTAAGTACTTCCGAAGTCGCTTATACTTCAAAAGAGACAGAGACTTCTTTTTTTCATCATACTTCGGAAGTGGTCTTCAACTTATTTTTCTAAGGCTTGAACTTCAGAAGTATATACTTGACTTTAGAAGTAGAGTTCTGTCTTCGAAAGTTGATCTTTCACATTGTCTTCGGAAGAACTCTACAACCTTCAGAAGTTCCATGCTAACATTAGGAAGCCTTTGCATGTAGCACCAAAAATTATCTAATTGACTTAGTTTTGGTGGCATTAGCCTTCTTCTTGATCCAACAAACTCCCCCTAGGCTGATGCTACCAAAACATCACTTGCTTCTGCTTCTCAAAACTTTCAACACCAAGGAGAGTAAATATTTGTCTGTCTCCTTGTTCTTCCCTGATCTGGTGCTGAGAAGTTTGTACAGATCCTTGGTGGACAGGAAATCCAGTCTGTCACCTTGGATAACATGTACCCATGGTTGTTGCCCTCTGAAAAGAGTTAGTTGATGGGAACTGTAGTCATATTCCCATCTAACTATAGGTTCCGATTCTGGACCCTCCACCATCTTTAGAAAGGCAGTGCCTTTGGTGGGAGGTCTTTCCTTGTCTTCATGTCTTCTCAATCTCAACTCTTCTTCAATATTGGCCTTTGCAGTTAGCTCGGCTAGGTGAAGGCTGCTAAGATGATTTCTAATGAGTGCAGCAGCTTCAGAGTTGGAGGGGTTGGAGAATGGCTTCTCTGCTAACTTAGCAACATCAAACCTGCTGGAGTGTAGCAGAGAGGTTGCATTAAGTCTATTGACTTCGACATTTTCCCTTTCAACAACAAAGTTGTGAGAAGTTTCATCGAACCTCCACTGGACTATTTTCTTTCTAGGCATAAGAGACTGACTAGGAATCTTGTCCTCTTTCTTAGTGTCCAGCAGAGTCACCAGTTTCCTTCTAAGTTTCTTCTCTTCATCATTTAACGAATCCAAGTTGAGGCCTAGAAGTCTAGCTGCCTAGTCCAGCGTTCCCCTAGGTAAATCGAGAAATTGATCTCTTTTGAGGGAACAAGAGGATCCATCAACATAGGTAATGTTGATAGAATCTTCATCACATGAGACTTCGCTCAGAGTTATGCAGTTGATGAGCTTGGTCTTGATTACCTTGAACTCATAAGAGAGAGAGATGTTGAGAAGGCTAAGGGGATAGTGTGCATGATTGTTGGGTAGGTTAAGGCTCAGAGGTTCTAGCGAGTGTTTTGGGTTGAAGGATTGGAAGTTTGGGTGGTTGAGGTGAGGGAGAAGTTGTGGGTAATGGTATGGGTTCAAGGGTGAAAGGCTCGGTTTTAATGGTGAAGGGTGAGGGTTCAGGTTTAGGTGGAGTGGTTGCAGTGAAGGTCATCCCCTTTACCCTTCTGTACATCTCTTTTCTCTTCCCCAACCAGATGTCAGCCTTGATTTCACTAACAATCCGTTGAAGTTTCTTCTCAGACATGGGACCCACCTGCCTACCAAGAAGCCATGGCCCCGAACATAGTCTTTCATCCAGGCCTTTTCATCGAGCTTCCTAGTTGCAGTGTCCCTAGCCTTTTCTTCCTTCTTCTTCTTCTCCTTTGCCTTTTCTCTTGCAGCCTTCTTCCTTTCTTTCTCCATTTCATCCTGATCTTTGTGGTAGAGCCAGAGGATCGTATCGTCATTGTGTGGAGAAAGTTCTTGAAGATTAAAGCCTCTGGAGAGTAGGAAGTTTATCCTATCTCTCCTCAGCTGCAGTTCAGCCTCCTTTTGTTTTCTTCTTCTTTCTCCAAGGCCCACTTGGCTTCTTTTTCAAGTTTCAGCTGGGTTGCCTTCTCTAGATTCGCTAACTCCTATAGTGGTAGCAGGAGTGTCTCTTCATTGGCAACTCCCATTTGGATAAGCTGGTCAATGATCTCTTCTCTTTTCTTGTTGTTAACAGCCTCCTCATTGGCTGCAGATGCTTTTGTGCTGGCAGCTAGCAACTTCTCAGTTGAAAGTCTTCCTTTCTTTTTAAGTTTCTCAATCTTTTCTGCTTCCTGAAGCTCTTCTGCAGTCATCTTTCTTTTTCCTTTATCCTTTGAAGAGCCTGACTGTGGTGGTTCTTGGAGAGTGGATTCTGATTGTGAGAGAGGTAGAGATGGTGTCTGTGATGGAGTTAGATTCAGAAAGACCTCACTGTTCACCTCAGATGCCATTTCAAGGATTGCATCTGTGATGATTAGTTCCTCGTACATCTTAAATAGTTCGTCCATAGCTTCCAGTTCAGCTTCGGAAGATTCAGCTTGTTCTTCGGAGGCTTTAACTTTAGCTTCGGAAGTTGGAGGAGATGCAGATTCTGTCCCAACTGTTTCAGTTGCTAGGCCATCCATCCCCATTTCCCCTTCGAAATGAATCTTAGGTTCCATGTGGACCTTAGGTTGACCAACTTTTTCCACAATGGTAGAAGGTGCAGTCAGCCTCTCAAGCTCTTCAACTCCAAAGTAGAGCATTGCAGCATCTGGACTTGGCTGATCTGTGGAGGATCTCAATAGAAAATTGGTGAAGAGTCTGTAGAGATCACTGAGCATCTTTGAGTCAATCTGCAGAATGACTTGAGATGGCTCATACACAATAATAATAGGAGTAGATGAAGTTAAAGTTGAAGTGTGGCTCTGTTGTGGGTCCTCAAGTGTTTGTCTCTGAACATTCTCCCCCTTTTTGGTAGCATCATCTTGAGAGCTAGATGAGCTAGAGGAAGAAGTCAATGAGACCTGAACAGGTACATTTCTCTATCTATTCTCAGCTAGTTTGGCCTTGAGATTGTCAATCTCAAGTTGCTGAGTGGCGAACCTTGCTTCTAAAGTCCTAACCAAAGACTCAAGGTTTGCGACTTTAGATAGAAGGTCGTGAATGAGGAGTTTCATGCTTCCCTCATCTTCTTGTGAAGAATCACGGGGAGATGAGGTAACATACCTGGTATGTTCAGCCTCACCACCAGATGTGGTTTCTTGGCCCCTGGTTTCCCATGCTCAATGATGTCTCTTTCAGAGTCATGAAAGTGCTCGGTTGCCACAGATTAAGTTTGAGATATGTTACCACTGCCCACAAGGTCCATTGAGGCACCTTCTGTAGTGGCAGTTGAATCTGCATGAGTCCCCTCCATATCAGTGGGACTCACCTTAGTTATAGGTTGCTAATAGGGGCTAGAGATAAGGGATTTCTCTAGGCTCTGTTGATCTTGAAGAGGGTGTTGCAGATCAACTTCATTGCCATGGAGAGATGTTGTCTCTTCATTAGTTTTGAAGAGAAGGTTAGTAAAAGATGGGAAGGTTAAGCCTACTGACCCGAGACCTTGGTCAATGTCTACAGGCATTGAGCCTCTAGTGGGGTTGTCCTTTGTTGGTTGTTCAGAAGTGTGTAGATACTCATTCTGAAGGCTGCTGGTTTGGGTGTCAGGCTCCTAGGTTTGAGACTGAGGAGACTCAAAACCCATATTGAGCTCAAAAGAGGGGATGGAGAGACCTCAGACTGAGTGGGATCCCATGTTTTCACTCTAGTCTTTTTGGATTGAACAGGAGGGGCTTGTTCAATCAGAGTAGATTGAACAAGGGTTCATTTGGGGCGTCTTTGATAAGTGATGGTGATGGGTGGAGAAGGCAGTGTTGGCATTGTGGTGGTGGTTGCTGGTGTGGGTTCATCACCTGTGGGGTGAGCAGGGATGTCACCAGGAGCTATGCGCTCAATCATACCTGGAAGTTAGTGGACACATTCTTTAATGTCTTGAAGATGGTAGGCCGCATACGTGGGATAGTCAGAGCAGCTGTACAGACAAGCATGCTCTGGTCCAACTCACAGCTGATGATGTGTTGAATGAATCTAGGATACATATAGAATGTCTCCCTTTGTAGATTCTCGATCAGATTGGTGAACACAAATTATGAGTAATTGAAGCGCAGGCCTCTCACTAGTCCATGAACTAAGCATCCTAGTTCATATGGGATTTGATCCCATCCACCGGACTTGTTGGACAAGTAGTGGAGAACAACATGCAAGAGAAACTTCTAGTTGTAGGAGAAGTTGAACTTGTATACCGTTGACCTGCTTATGTCTCCGCCATATCCCATTAGGATGTAGGTGTTGTCCAAATCTTCCTTCGGGAATTCAATAGGAGCTCCTTCATCAAGAAGCTCTAGATGCTCCCTCATGAGTGGTTCAGTAATGATCAACTCCTGTGCGCAAATGCTGGACCTCAGTAGTCGAATCCCATTTAGGGTTCGGCTTGACCATTTCCCCAAAATTAGGCCATGTGGTTAGAGTAAACAGTGGGGTTAACGGTAAAAGCAGTGTAGTAAGGTGATTGGGTGAGAAAGGAGATGATTTCAGAGAAGTCGGCATCCCTTGAAGAATCAAGGAGTGCGACTTGGTTGTGTTGAGGGTTAAGTGCCATTTGGAGAAAAGTGAATGTGAATGATTTTGAGCTTGGGTAAAGTTACAGAGGTGAGAAATTTCTAGGGTAGTAAAAATTGCAAGTAAGAGATGAGATTAAACAGTCGAGATTATTTAAAAGAGGGTGGGAAGGCGGTAATGGGGGTTAGGATAAGGTGAGGTGATGGTTTAGTGGATGAAATGACAGTGGTGGTAAGAAAAATCAGTTAAATAATATGACATCATTAACGAAATCTTTGCCTTTTATAGTGTGGGAACCAAGAGATTTACGTTACACAGTAGAATCTTTCTTTCGAATGTAAAACATTTCCGAAGGTAATTTGTCTTCCGAAGCCAATTCTTACTTCCGAAGCAAAAGTTTTGCTTCCGAAGGTTAGAGTTGCTTTCCGAATGGAGAATTTGTAAACCTCGGAAGTAGATCTGATATGTAATCAATCGCTTCTTCCGAGAAGAAAAATTATCCTTTGAGAAATTATGCTTCGGAAGATATAAAAATAACATCCGAGGGTTAATTTCTCTTCTGAAGAAATTTACACTTAGAAAAATTTTAGAAAGATATTTTGTAACAGGGCTTAAATTGTATTGACAGAAGACATTACATATTAAAAGGTTTTCAAAAGAGGTGATCTAATCAATGTTTATCATCCCAATAGCTGTTATGAGATACTTAAATCTTTGCTTATCAAAAGCTTTGGTGAACAAATAAGCATATTATTCATTTGAGTCAACTTTGATTAGTTTAATCAGAATTTTCTCATGAATATCTCTAATGAAATGGTACCTAATGTTAATATGCTTTGTCTTGGAGTGCTTCACCGGATTTTCAATAATGGAGATAGCACTGTTGTTCTCAATATGGATAGGAGTACTCATAAAGTTGAATACATAATCTAACATCTGATTCTGAATCCATAGCAGTTGAGCGTAGCAGCTAGCAGCAACAATGTATTCAACTTCAGCAGTTGATGTAGATACACAGGATTGTTTCTTGCATTGCCATGAGATGATCCTTCCACCAAGAAATTGACATCCCCCTCATGTTGATTTGTTGTCAATATTGCAGCCATCATAGTCACTGTCAGAGTATCCATAGAGATTAAAATCCTTATTTTTGGGATACCAGAGACCTAGTTTAGGTGCTCCTTTGAGGTATCTGAGGATTCTCCTGACAGCAGCTAAGTGAGACACCTTTGAAGCAGCCTGATATGTTGCACAAATGCAAGTAGCAAACATGATATTAGGTCTACCAGTAGTAAGATACATCAGAGAACCAATAATTGCCCTATACTAATGTTGATCAGTATCCTCCCCCTTAAGGTTATCCTCCCCCTTAAGGTTAGGACAAAGATTATGGTTTCTGGGTATGGGTGTCTTGGCAGGCTTGCAATCCTTCATTTCAAATCTTTCTAAGATGTCAGAGACATACTTAGATTGATTAATGAAGAACCCTTCCTTCATTTGCTTCACCTGAATTCCAAGGAAAAAGTCCATTTTTCCCATGGAACTCATTTCAAACTTCTTCTTCATAATGCTCTCAAAGTCCTTACATATTTGGTCATTTGAAGAACCAAATATGATGTCATTAACATAGACTTGAACGAGCAAGATGTCCTTTCCAGACTTTCTAATAAAGAGAGTCTTGTCAATGGTACCTCTAGTGTAGCCATTCTTCAGAAGAAACTAAGACAATGTCTCATACCACAGCCTAGGTGCTTGGTGCAGCCCATATAGAGCTTTATCCAATTTGCACACATAGTTGGGGTGATGTGGGTCTTCAAATCCTAGAGGTTGGCATACATAGACTTCCCTATCTATATCCCCATATAGAAACGCACACTTGACATGAAGTTGATAGACAATGATGTCCTTAGATGCAGCATAAGGAAGGAAGATCCTAACTTCCTCAAGTCTTGCAACTTGTGCAAACACATCAGTATAATCAATTCCTTCCTCTTGTGTGTATCCTTGAACTACAAGTCTTGCTTTGTTCTTGATGATCAAGCCTCTATCATCTCTTTTGTTTCTGAAGACCAATTTGGTTGCTATTGGTACTTGACCGGATGGTAGTGGACATAGGTTCCATACCTTCTGTCTCTTGAATTGAAGCAGCTCCTCTTGCATCGATTCAAGCCAGCTACTATCTTTTAAGGTATCTTCTATCTTCTCGGGTTCCATCTGGGATAGAAAGCATCAGTACAAGCAGACATTCCCATGATGAGTTTGTCCTCTTGTTCTCACACCCTTAGTGACATCCCCTATGATGTTCCCAGCAGGATGAGTGTTATGAATCCTAAGGCAAGGAATCACTTCTAGTTGCAGAGATAGATCCAATTTGGACATATTCTGCTCAGGAACTGGAACACTCTGTCCTGCTACTGTTTCAAAATCATTCAATGAGGACTGATTGAATGAGTGAGAAATATCATCAATGGTTGGCAGTGAAGAAGTATTAACAGTTTCTTGTTCCTTCAAAACACTACTTCCTTCTGTCTGGTGTTGTGATGAATCTCCTGATGAGTTTTGAGGCTCAGTAAGTGATTCACTTGTAGAAGCTTCACTATTCCTTGATATGGTTAAGCTATCAAATCTGTGAATGGTAGAAGCTTGGTGTATTACAGCACTTGGAGAACTTGGATTAGGTCTGGGAAGCTCAAACAGTTGATCATCAGTAGCAGCATCAGCATCATTTTGAGCACCTGTTCCAACTGAAACATTCTCATAAGATGGTTTAGAATAGTTTGGAAACAATTCTAATCAAAGATATGATCAGGGCCATTCCCCCTAACACAAGGAGTGTGCTCATTAACAACTATATTGGATGACTCCTCAAATTTTTGATTCTTAATGTTGTATACTCTGTAAGCTTTGGAGCCATAATAATTTTTTTGTAAAACATCTACTTCTTCTAAAGATAAAGTTGTTCAATCTTGGGTTCCTATTTCACCTAGTTAATATGTTCGTAATTTTATTTCAGGCATCATCCACTAAGATTGTAAACAGCGTGTGGCATGTACATATTGGATGCTCCAAACATATGACAGGGCTGAAAGACTTGCTGTCCAATTATCAGATTATAGATGGAGGATATGTTGCTTTTGCTGGTGACAAAAAGGGTGGAAAGATGATTGACCAAGGAGAAGTTACCAATGGTTCTTTAACTTTGCAGAGAGTAAACTATGTTCCTGAGCTGGCATTTAATCTTCTGAGCGTTTCTCAGATATTTTTATCAAGACAATCAGCAAAAGAAAGGTTCTGGGTTTGAGAAGTGACAACGGCACTGAATTCAAAAATCAGATTCTTGATTCATTTTGTGCTTAAAAGGGGATTGTGAGACAGTTTAGTGCTGCGAGGATACCTCAACAGAATGGTGTAGCTAAACGAAAGAATCACACTCTCATTGAAGCCGCACGTACAATGCTGATAGAATCTTCGTTACCCATTATTTTTTGGGCTGAAGCCGTGAATTGTGCTTCATATGTTCTAAACTGAGTGTTGATTGTGAAAGATAAAATAAAGACTCCTTATGAACTTTTTCGTATGAGGAAACCTCTAATTGAGTTTTTTCGGCCATTTGGTTGCTATTGCACTCTTTTGAATACTCATCTCAAAAGACAAAGTTCGATGTCGTGTCTGACAAGTGTTACTTTGTTGGTTACTCTTCTTCTCAAAAGGCCTATCGAGTATATAACAAGAGAACATGTATCGTTTAAGAGTCATTCTATGTTGATTGGCAGGAGTCTAACTCTTTTGATGTTCAATCTGTACCAACATGGTTCTTTGACTCCGATACTGTGTTTAATTCTTTTAATCTTCTAGTTTTCGACGATCATGCTTCCATTCCAAATGTTCAAACAAATATTATCTCCTCAACCCCATCTCCTGCTCATTCCACCTCTTTAGCAAATGATTCCATTTCAGCTGATGTTGGATCATCTTCTCCATTATTTGATCTGTCACCAACACCTATTTCTACTTCACCAACTAATACTTCATCACCAACATCTCTTCCTTCATCACCTACATCTATCCCCTAACAACCTATTCCATCCTCTTGATAATGTTATTAGATCAATCACTGATGGTGTTCAGACGCGGAGTCAATCTGGTTTGATTAATATCTGCCTCTTCTCTTGCTTGATCTCTCAAACTGTCCTGAAAAATGTGCATGCCGCTCTACAGGACCCATGCTGGGTGGAGTCAATGCAATTGAAGCTACAATAATTCAAAAAGCTCAAAGTTTGGACCTTGGTTGACTTGCCTCCCAACAAATGCCCAATTGGTACAAAATGGATGTTTAAGAACAAACTGGATGATCATGGTGTGGTGGTGTGTAACAAGTCTAGACTAGTTGTGCAGGGTTTTGCTCAAGAATATGGGATTGACTATACTGAAGTCTTCGCTATCGTCGCCCGTCTTGAAGCAATCAGGATTTTTCTCGCTCATCCTATCATAAGCAGTTCAAGGTCTATGAGATGGATGTCAAGTGTTCTTTCCTTTACAGAGACATTGATGAGGAGATATATGTGTCAACCATCAGGTTTCGAGGATCCTAATTTTCCCGATAAAGTCTTTAAGTTGGACAAATCTCTGTATGGTCTTTATCAGGCTCCTAGGATCTGGCATGAGACCCTGACCTAGTATCTCTTAAGCAATGGTTTCTCTCGGGGCACCATCGATATGACTCTTTTCAAAAGGGAAGTGAATGGTGAAATAATGTTTGTCCAAGTTTATGTCGATGATATTATCTTTGGCTCCACCAAGTCACTGTTATGTCGAGAGTTTGAAGAAGTGATGCACAATCGTTTTGAAATGAGTATGATGGGAGAAATGTGTTTCTTTCTTGGATTATAAGTAGAACAAAAGGAGGAAAGCATTCTAATTCATCAAGAAAAGTATGTTAAAGAAATCTTGAAGAAATTCAAGATGGATGACGCTTCTCCTGAAATGACTCCCTTTACTACTCAGACATGTCTCACTCCTAATGAGAACGGGAAATCTATTGATCCTCATCTCTACAGATCTATGATTGGTTCTCTCATGTATCTTATGCAAGTCGACCTGATATCACTTTTGCCGTGGGATATTGTGCTCGATATTAGTCGGCCCCAAAGGAGTCTCATGAGAAAGCTGTCAAGATAATTTTTCGTTATCTCAAAGGCTCATCTCGTTTAGGTCTTTGGTACCCTTATGGAGGAAAATTTGATTCACATACTTATTCTGATAGTGATTCTAATGGGTGCAGAAAATCAGTGTCCGGAGGGTGTCAATACCTGGGTAATTTCCTGGTGTCTTGGCAGAGCAAGAAACAAGCCATTGTCTCTCTTTCTACAGGAGAAACAGAATACATTGATGCCTCTAGTTGTTGTTCCCAAGTCCTTTGGATACAACACCAGATTATTGACTATGGAAATAATTTTCTCCACACGCCATTGTTTTGTGACAACAAAGCTGCCATTGGAATCACAAAAAATCCTATTCATCATTCCCGAACCAAGCACATCGAAACACGGATTCATACAATTCATGATGCACAAGAAAATGGTCTTATCGATATTATTCCTATTGATATAAAAAAATCAAAAGCCATATCTTTTCACGAAAACTTTCGATAAACCTTGCTTTTATGAATTAATCTCTATGTTAGGGTTTATATCTTTTTGAACCTCCTTTTCTCACTAATAAATAAAAAATATATAAATATATATAATCTTTTAAAATTATAATATTAATAATATTAAACTTTTAAAATAAAATTTTCGGGGAGCATCAAAAAAATCTGGGTGTTAAATTTGAAATGATGAGAAATGATTTTATATCTTCTGGATATGTTCATTTTTACATGATTGGTACTTAAAAATGAGAAATGATAGTAACTGATGTTGTTATCTGATTCCTATCTTATTTTTAAAAGCACGTATAATGGTCAAACAAATAGATTTTGTAACGATATGCATGATAGACTCAGCCTGACATATAAAGTAAGCAGAAGCATTTTGATTTAAATTAGATCTCTGCTTATGGTGTCTGGATTTTTGCAATCATTTTGGCCTACACGGAAACTGAGTCCCGACAAAAATTGGATTGAGAATTGATCTTATGGCTCATGTCCTGTACATCTGTGTCTTGTTCTTATGCTAATCTCATATGCTGTATGGTGGTACTGACCTGGAGTGATGATCGCCTCTGTTGTACGGTGGTACTGACATGGAGCTCTCATCAGCACAAGATTAAATGGTCATCTCCTTTGTTATACATGAGTATAGACCTGGAGCTCTCACCAATTTGATCTAAGTTGTATAAAATCATCTACCCATGATTTCATATCTGAATGCAATATTCTGATAATAATCACTTGCACACTAATGCACATGCCTTGCTCTATAAAGATCGTTTCAAAATTCAAGAAATCCTGAGGTTGAGTGAGGGTTTTTGGCCAAAATGATTGTGGGGTTCTAACATTCTAAAGCATTTAATCAAACCTTAACGAATCATATGCTGCTTGTTGAGAAAGATAGGGCTTGAGTTTAAGCAAACAAACATATCAGCAATCGTTATTGATCTATTCAAGAATTCAAAATCATTTAAGATTGTGATTCGTTTTAGTCATCGGTATGATCTCATTGCCGGTCGATGATCTAATTCATCTCTATGCTATACTTATCTTAGGGATGTGATCTTTGATCAATTTTGATCTCAGTTATCATTTATGTTAAAAAATAAAAAAAAGGTGTTATAAGCGAAACTATATCTTCGCTACTTGTTTCGCTAGACGAAATTGCAATTTCGCTCAGCTTTTTCATCCAATAAGATGTCTGGCGAAATTACAATTTCGCCCAGCGTAACTATTCTTTTATCTGGTGAAACTATTTGCTATTTAAGTCTTTTTGCGAAATTATTTCCTCACACTTTCGCACTTTCGTATATTTCACCGTGACCATTTTTTACGAAATCGTGATTTTCAGTTGTTACTTATGATTGTTAGTTGATTTCTTTTTGCAAGTGAGTTTTGACCTCAGGACTTTCTTTTAATATTGTTGATAATAACACATTTTATGTTTATTTGATTGTGTCTCTTCGGTGTTTTTGCTATTCATCCAGCGAAACTACCGATTTTCCTGTGAAACTGAACGAAAGTTCTTAATATTTCAGCGAAACTTTATAGTTTAGCTGACCAAGCTTCAGTTTCGCCCACTATGAACGAAAGTTCTTATAGTTTCGCCCGGTCAAAACGACATTTCATTTTCTGCGAATCTGATATGTTTTTGCTAGCGAAAATACACTTTCGCCCGCCGAAACTTTCTGCGAATCTATTCTTTCTACTAGCGAATTTATTTTTTTTATTTTTAATTTTTAATTTTTAATTTATTCTTTATTCTTTTCTTAATTCCTTGAATTCTTATTCAACTTATTTGGTCTTTTTCTCAGGTTCAAATGGCTAACTTAAAGTTCGATGAGAGGAATAACATCACTACTATTCTGGATGATACACAACCTAAAGTTGCCGGGTTTAGAGACTGTATTAGATGGCTACAAAGATTACCTGTAGCTTATGTTGTATCTCATTCCACCACCATATCTGATCTTCATATCAGAGATTGCTGTGGATCTGCTGAGTATGATACACGAGGGAATACACAAAGAATTACTGCTAAAGTCTTAGATCACGAGGTGACCATTACTGCAGAGATTGTTTCGAGGATTGTGAGGCTAGAAGAGGATTCTGGAGACAAGGTTTCTATCTCTGATTCAGAGGTGTTCGAGGAATTCAGAAGCATGGGCTATGAGGGGCCTGCTTTTGGTTCCCGAAAGGAGATCAAGAAGTCATTTCTGTCCAAAGAATTGAGATTTATTGCTCACGTCTTCATCATGTGTCTTGATCACCGTAAAGGTGGATCAGATGGGCTAAATATTGACTGGGCAAAAGCGATGGTGTTGTGTTGCAGACGAGAACACCAACATTGCTAAATTGATATTCACCTGCATGGCTGAGAATGTGATGGCTTTGAAGAAGGATAAATGGCTGTTGTATCCTCGTTTTCTTCAAATGATCTTTGATGACCTTATACCAAATGTACCAAGACATGGAGAGGTGAAGAGGCTGGTACAAATGAATCCCCGTATCTTTGCTGACTGTTGTGCTATTTGCCATGATTTCAGTGGGAAGATCACCCATCTCTGGGGAAACATGTACCCTCCAGAGAGATGGAATTACATTAGACGCATGGACAAATCTAAGAATAAAAGAGCTCAAGAAACCAGGGCACAACAATCTGATGCAACCAAGAAAAGAAAGATATGCTAAAGAGAAAGATTATGATTTTCAAGAAGAGATAAATGAAAGAGCTAAAGAGATCCGGGTAGAAAAAGAGAAGAGGTCAAAGAAGAAAGCTGATACAGCAGATTCAAAAAAGCGAACTAAATAGAGACATCAAGCATTCACTGAGAGGAGGGAAGGAAGAGAAAATCTAGATGAAGATATGATCCGTAATCTGAATAGTTCTTTGGCAAATGAACTGAGTATGATAAAGACGAAGCTCACTAACCAACAGATACGAGAGAAACAAAAAGATGAGATGATAGATGGAATGATGAAGATGCTTGTTGATCAAAACCGTTTGCTGAAGAAGTTGTTTGAAGATATTCGCCAACTGAAAGCTGCAGCCGGCCTGCCTAATCAACTAGCTCAATCTGAGTTAGATGATTTGACTGATACATCAAAGTACCCATTCCTGAACATGGGTACTTCATCTAAGGCAGGAGAGGACACATTTGGTGCATCAACTAATGATGCTGAAGATTGTGAAACAAGAAATGAGGATGTAGGAAGGGAGAATGAAGAGGATATTTTGGATGCTGGATTTATAAACATGGGTCATGATGTTGAGAAGGATTTGGTTGGAGAAGAAGTGGTAAGGGAGAAGTCTGTGGACCGAGATGGTGAGAAAGAAAAAAGTTTAGTTGATGAAGAAGAGGATGATGAACAGCTTGTAGGCTACGATTCTGAACCTGAGTTCTATGAAGTTGATGAGAGACTATTGATCTATGTATCTAAGAAAGGAGAGCTTGCTAAGGATGTATTTGAAATGGATAAAGATGAGTGGTTTGTTAAGGAGAATGAGGCTGAAAAACTGACTCCCCTATTCCAACACATGAAAGGGTTGAGTAGGAAAGAGGTTGATAAGCGGATCATAAGTTGGTACTACAACCCCAGCCTTAAAATGTTCATGACAAAAAGAAGAGGGGGTGGAATCAGTTACTTGCATAAAAGGAAGGCTTTCATGACCTTGCCTAAATGGCATCTCAGGCGACTGGCTACTTTGCCATTATTGAAGGCAAATATGAGTGAATGAGACTCTTTACTAGAGAAAGAAATTTAGAATGGACTAAATGATAATTTTGAGTCTTTTGGTTTTATGAAGGCTAAGAGGAAACGTTCAAAAATAGACAAGGATTGGGAGATTGGGAAGGGAAGAATTGTACTAAGGGTGAAACCCCTAAGGACCGTAAACAGGGTCAGATTAGCATATCCACTTCCCCAACGATTACAGAGCTTTCAAAAGTGGTTTTATGACAATAATACGGGGGAGGCGGTCATCAGGGTGAAGAATGGTGATGAGATTAAGATCTTTGATCCAATGGAACTATTTAGTTTCTGTGATGAAGATATGCTGGTACTTTGCGAGAATCATATCAAAGCAGGTGCAGGTGAGGAAATAACGAAAGAAGCAAGTCTCTTTATGAATGTAGCAAACAAGATCAGAGGGGTGAGGGCAGAGGTGAAGAGTTTAGCCGAGAGGGTAAGGGCCCAAGATGACCTAAAAATGGATATACAAGATTTGGCCAAGCAGTTTGCGCGGGCAAGTGCTCATCCTAAATGGGCTAGTGATGCATGAGGAAACCATGGAGAATCATATTCTGAAGCTTCCAAGGTAGTTGTCATTCGAGATGCTAAAGATTAATCTAAGGCAACAAAGGTCACTAGGGCTGAAAAGACTAATCAAGCCGAGTGAAGGTGGTGAGTTCCAACCTAGGGGGAGTATTGAAGATCATGTATAGATTCCACTCACCTTAGTTTAGATTATTTACTTTTGATTGTAATAGGTCTTTTATTAGTTTCTTTTTGTATGTATTTAGTTTTATGTATTTTGGCAGTACATCGAAACTGTGAGCGAAACTACACAGTCAGCTAATTAGTTTGCCTGGCGAAACTGTAGTTTCGGCAGTACAGTTTCGCTGATAGCGAAACTATCTGCGAAACTATAGACTGCTATATATAGATTTGATTCTTCTCATTGTAGGTAAGCTTGCAAAACCTAAATCGATTATCATTGTTGCAAGTTACCATTTCAAAGCAGTTATTACAGAGAATTATCATTGTGCTTTATGTTAATTATTATTGATGTTCATTGTCTTATCATGAATGGGTTATTATTGTGTTCAATCATCTTTGTTAATGTTGTTTAGTTAGTTTGTTGGATATTGAACTATTCTTCATCTTATCTGCACTGTTACGATCAATGGACCAACAATACCACATTTTGTTGTCTTGATACCTCATGAAGCCTTCATGCATCTGCTCCATGACATGAAGTTTTCAGGAGTGATGATCAGAGCTTTAGTCATAGTTCCTATCTCTACTTTAGACTTGTTGAGGGCCATTTTGAGTGAGGTATAAGGAGGAGTGAAAAATAGGTTGATTAGGATGGTAAGAGCTCACAATCAACAGACTAAAACGCTCTGATACGAATTGTAGGATCGGTTTTGTTACTTAACACTTGGTTTTTCTCTCAGACTCACTTATGTTACAATCAGATCAGATGAAGCAGGGTCTATTTTAAGAGTTTATAATAACATAATAAGTAACAATGAACACACAAAGATAATTTTCAAGGTACTTGCATATATTGCTTCTCAACTCAAAGTATTATAAGATTCTTACAACCATGGTTTATGAGCTACAATGATTAACTATATATAATACTACCTACAGTTGGATATACTTTGATACCAGTTGGGATCCTCTAACTAAAGCAAATACTACAAAGCTATAGTTTAAGGTATCTTAGATAATGTGTTATCTAAGATATGGTAGTCAGGACATGCCCCTGACTTACCTTTTGTCATCAACTAAAGTTGGTAACTTATACTAACATAAAAAGGTGAACAGTGGAATAAAGTATGGTCAACTACATGGCCTTTTGGGAAAATGCCATGTAGTATTAGAGGTCTGCAGCGGAGTGTTAGAGACCACACTTGTGTCCACTGGTTCATAGTAGTGTCTTTTGAAGGTTAAATGGCTTCGGAAGAACAAGTACTTCTAAAGCCACTTATACTACGGAAGAGGTTACTTCTTCTGAGGCTTGATGGACTTCATCTATTCTTCATACTTTGAAAGTTCACTTACGATCTTTTCTTCTAAGTTGATCTTCGGAAGTGAGCACTTCATCTTCGGAAGTGAGTTTGTCTTCGGAAGCAAAACTGTTACATTGTCTTCGGAAGAACTCTATTTCCTTCGAAAGTCCATATTTAGCTTCGGAAGTCCTTTGTAAGTTGCACCAAAATTTGTCTAAGTGATTTGCTTTTGGTTGTACCAACCTTCTTCTTGATCCCACACTTGGGTTTCCAATAAAAACTAACTTTTTCACCTTATGTGCACGGACATCCACATGACAAGAATAAAAATGTGTGGATTGTAGACAATGGATACTCCAGGCATATGACTGGGAACATATCTCTCCTTCAATAATTTCAATAATTTGATGGAGGTCATGTTCAAGTTGGAGGCAAGGCTGGAGGATACATTTCTGGTAGAGGGAGTGTATCTAACGACAAGTTAAGAGTCGACAAAGTACACCTTGTCAAACATCTTGAACACAATCTATTAAGTATTTCTTATTTTTGTGATCAAAAGCACCAAATGCTTTTCACTAAACATGAGTGCATTGTCCTTAAACTCAGGATTACGATTCCTAAGAAATTGGTGCTTTTTAGATCTCCCAGGAAAGGGGATATGTACAAGTTGGATATGGACAATGGTTCCCCATTAGGTGAAGTATCATGCTTTTCTTCCAAAGCTGATAGTGATGCGTCAACTCTATGGCATAAATGAATGTGTCATATCAATTTTAAAACCTTGAATAAATTGGGTATTCTTTTTAATAACTAAATATGAAACAGCTAAAACTTTAAAATATTTTATTCTTAAAATAGAAAATCAAATTGATCACAAAGTTAAGATAATTAGAAGTGATCAAGGGACTGGGTTTAAGAATCAAGTTCTTGCCTCATTCTGTAACTTAAAAGGGATTGCCAGACAATATAGTGCTCCTAGAACTCCTCAACAAAATGGTGTTGCTGAGAGGAAAGACACGACACTTATGGAGGTTGCTCGAGCTATGTTAGTCGATTCAAAGTTGCCTCTAACATTCTGGGTAGAGGCAGTCAACACTACACGCTATGTGCAGAAGAGAGTTCATGTATTTTAGCCACATTGAAAAACCCCTTATGA